>JBBIGA010000132.1:27813730-27828531 GCA_037576975.1 Alestes dentex | reverse complement strand
ATATATATATATATATAGTAATCCAGCACGTACACACGGTTCAGCAGTCAAGGCTTCAGGCACTCACTGATTTTTTCTGAGAACCAAACTAATAATTGTTCATGGAAACCCTGCAGATATCCTCCGCATATCCTCCTTTTTTTTTTCTTTTGTGATGCCTCGTCCACCACGCCCCCTTCTCCTCCTGCTGGTTGTTCATTTGGGAGCGGCAGTTAGCAAGGCAATCAGACACCTGAACGGAATGAGCCTCAAACATAAACAACCAGCAGGAGGATGAGGAGGTGTGGCGGACGAGGCCCGGACATTACAGCTTTTTTCGTGGCTAAATTATTAAGAAAAATATAATTTACTAATTTTGTCATGTAAATATTAACGTAAATTCAACTTCATTTCCAAATAAAATATAATGTAAATTTTTTTAGTATTGTCGAGAACACAAAGAAAGGCATCTTGGGATGGTGAAATACCACTGTACTCAGAGGCTGGAGGTTTGAAAGCAGCCAATCCGAGAACGTTATTTATGTTTGTATGAGTGTTCTTGTGTTTTTCGTTTTGTTCTTCTCAAAGCCCTGTATTTTTATTACTGTAAATAAAAATAATTCATTACTGTATTTACCTGCTTATTCCAAAGAACATTAATTACAGTACAGTCTATACAGGGGTAACATCGATATTTTACATTCTAGCACTGCATGAGACAGCTGTTCAGTGTAAATTGTACAGCACGGATACGGGTTTACCTTTACATTTTTAAGGTTAATGTATTAAGCAGAGTTTAAAATGAAACTAAAGTGTTTTTGGAGCATATTTGGGGGCATATTTAGGGTTTACACTATAAAATAGGCAATTTTTTTTTTTTACCACATCATATATTCGTGGTTTTTCATTGTATGCGAGTGCTCTTGGAACGTAACCCCCGCGATAAGCGAGAGAAAGAGAGACAGAGAGAGAGAGAGAGAGAGAGAGAGAGAGAGAGAGAGATATTAATCAATATTTATCCATAAAACCTGTTTTATGTTTTGATGTGCTTGCCACAGAATCCGGAGGGCAGTGAGGAGTCGGCGGTGGATGGGGAGCAGAAGGCAGCAGGCCAGCCTCGGTGGGATCCAGAAGGGCTGGATTGGGAGCAGGACAGCCCTGAGAGAGGGCAAAGAGACAAGGAAGGTAAGACACTGAGGCCTTATTTGGTTGTGTTCGGCTTGACTTGGACAGTAGGTTTATTTAATACATCAAATCTTGACAGTGATCAAGTTTCCAGATTCTGCTGAGAACAGAGTGATGCAATGCTGTAGGCAACAAAAATAGCAAGGTTAATATGTACATAAGTCATGCATAAGACTGTTAGATAACCTGTCATGGAACAGCTGCCCTATTGGTTATACAGTGAAGATTAGCATTGTGTTACTGTCTTCTAGCACCCTGTATCTGATATAATATTTTGATCTGTAAAAGTTCCCTTATGCAGGATAGCAGCAACATGCAAAAGAGTTCTGTTCTGATTGGCTGTCCTACACTGCACCTCATTCAGAAAACTGTTTGGGCTGAAACACTCCTTGTAATTTCATCATAAATGGCCAGGGCTAAATTGCTGTAAGCTGAATAGACAGACACATGCGTAGGTTTCTGTGACATCACAAACAAAAATCTTTCAAAATAGCGTGATTTTAAATGTTAGTTTCCACACAGATTGCAAGACAAAAGCAGGTATATAAAAAAGGGAAATTTTCTCAGGTTACAGACTCTTTACAGAACTATCCATTGAAATGTTTGTTAGGGTAAACAAAAGAAAATCTTGAAAGGCATGGCCCCGTAGAACCTCTCCTGACACTTTTATTTTTAAGAGTGTACCTTTATACAAGTGCTAATATATTTTGTAACCACTAGGAGCACCAATGCGTTTATTTGAAGGACACTCCAAATAAACATACCGGGCCTGCAATGTTTGCGAGCTGCCAAATATTTACAAATCCATCCAACCACTATTAGCATGTTTTGTGTGCCCAAATGGAATTATAATTAGGGCCAAAAGGAATTATCAGATTCATATCAGATGTGAAGCCATGCGTGTGGTAAATCAGATTTTAATACGACTAATAGTTGAGCCCCAACTTCAGCCACAGATTTTCAGAGGTCCAGGGGGTAAATCCCCCAATCAAGGCATAATCCATGTGTTTTGCTTCGCTTGCCAAGCTGGAGTTGGTGTGCAGGGGAATCCACTGCGTGGCAATACACAGCGCTGCATGTCTCTTATCAGATTGGATTTGTTACAGTGGCAGGCTGGAGGTTAATGAACCACACCCTGTAAACTGCACTGCCTGGACTGATAATCAGTGCAGCCTAATCAAACTGGGGAAGGGATGTGGGCCACTACTAATGTTCCATGCAGAAATCTTGATGGGTTGCCTTCCCAGAGCAACTTCCAGATGCATGGGAGAACCAGGGAGGCACTGCTTGCTCCAGATTCAGGCAAAAAAAACCCCAAAAAAACCACCCCCTTAAAGCCTATCGATTGCAGCCATGGTTATTTTGCCTAGGAAAGGTTTGCGTGCATTCACATTTTCCTTGAGTGCGATGGAACAAAAGGAGCTTTGTGACTGCACTGGGGAAACTGGGGCCTGGGGTTTGCACCATATGGCTGGATGGCAGGCTGTTGTGCAGAACGATGCATTTAAGAGAGAAAGTGGGCTGTTGAAAATGTTTATTTCAAACAAAACCACTTAGATAGATCGTACTGCCAAAACTCCATCTTCCAAATATTGGCTTATGTAATGGCACGAGGCAGCCTGAGTGCTGTGAGCTTCGTCTTCTGCTGACGCTAGCTGACCTGCTTCCTCCACACTCATTATAGTGGCTTATACAGGGTCAAATTTCTCAAAGCCCGCTGAAGTTGGAGATTTTAATTGCTGATAATTCTATAATGGTTACCAAACTGCATCTACTTTAGCCGGGAAAGGTCTCGAGATGGGTTTTGCTGGGCCTTAAGAAGTCTACCTCACTTATGCTAATGCAGTTTCAACGGTCCATCAATAAAATTTGAAAGGGTTGGAGTGGAGTTTCTATACTTTGCTGGGGGAGGAGACCCCAGCTCCAATTACTGAAGAGTGAGAGAGAGTGAGAGTGATGGAAGGGTAAAGGCATAGGAGATCACCCATCTGTTAAAGATTAGGAACAAGATGCCTTCTAGTGGCTTCAGTGGAATCATGGGACTGTGCCAGCATTTGTCTAAATCACAAGCAGACACTGCAATTTGCAGTGAGGCTTTACCCCTTGTCCTCTCACTTTTCTTTTTACATCTTTACCCCTACATTTAAAGATGGAGCGATGCCATAAACCGCCTTTGGATCTCTGAGGAGCCTCACAGTAGATGATTCATCATTTGTATCATATGGTCACTTACCATGGACAATAATTTAGATGCTGTTCCCTGTGCTTAGAACTTAACTTGTTGACTCAGAACACCCCTCCTATTAGCTCCTGTATAAGTGTGTTTTGTGTCAATGGTTTTTCTGTCCTTTTCCACAAAATAAAGAGTTTAATCCCTGGCAGTGCCTAAGATATCAGTAGCCAATAGTTTAAGAAAGACTCTCCCTCTCTCTGAGTGGACAGCCTCACCCTTTTGTTCTACGCTCAGTGTGGTGCAAATGTGGCCTTCCTTTTACCGAATGTGTTAGATTTAGTGTTCTCCTCCAAGTGTGTCGAGCAGTTAAAAAAGATGCAATGGCTGGATTCATGTGACTCAGATTAAGATAGCATGGGCTCGCCCGAATAGCATTTACAGGTTTCGAGTACTCGTTGATGTTTCTGAATGAGTATTTAAATACATATATTTTCACTTCATAATTAACCATAAGTCTAAGCATGTTGGTTTGCTTTGTAATCGAAGTGTTTCGGTTAACTATTTGTTACAATATTTTTGACACTTTCATACATCCCTTTGTGCAATGGATATCTCAAATATGCTGAGAGACTGACGTGCTACAGCAGGAAAAATTAATATTGAACATGTCACCAATATTCTAAGTAAATATATTTCTAAAGGTGCTATTGACATGAAATTCTCACCAGATATCGGTAACAACCCATCCAATCCATACATGCAAAGAAATTCAACCATAGATGTCCATAAATTAAGTTATGTGGATTAAAATGGAATGACACAGGGAAAAAGTATTGAACACACTTACTGAAATTTATTTAACACTTCATATAAAAGCTTTTGTTGATGATGGGGCCTTGGGGGTGGTGGCCTAGTGGGTAGAATTTTCTTTGAAAATCGGTGATGTTCATTCAATACTTAATTTACCTGCTGAATAACATGCAGTACATGTGGATTTTCGCTTGTGTAGATAGCACCAATGATACAGCAATATAAAAACCCCTGGACGAAAGATTAAAAAAAAAATCTTAGTTAGTGATGTGTTTTCATGCTTAGTTTAGCAGGTTTACTGAGTGGATTATATGTCATTGCTTTTCCATGTTCATTGTAACTGGTTCATTGTGACTGGAATGATTCTGGCAAAATCTCATTCTGGGTTTACAGTGAGTTATTTCAGTGTTTTATAGTTGATTTATGAGAATTTTGGTATTTCTCTTTGGTAAATATTGTTGAACATTTCTGTAACTTTTACTAACTTATCGTACATTAGACTTTTAAAGAAATGGGGTTCTTTGTGAATTTGGAGGAGGGAGTGTGATTGCGTTTAGCTAATGTTTAATGAACTGACTTAACTTGACTAATGCTAGATGGGTATGACAAGATTAAAGGAAAGTGGACACAACAAAACTGGAGAAGAATTTGAGCAAAAATCTGGGTAATAATCCAAAATAAATCATAAAATAGGATAAATAAATAAATGCTAATAAATCAAGCTTCTTGGCTTGAACATAAAGTTCTGCGGAAAAAAAAAAAAACTTTAAATGATTACAGAACATTTGTGTGACTTTAATACATTCTTCATAGGCACACATCCCATTTACAAAATGATTCTTCACAGAATTGTCCATTAAAAGGTTCTATAAGAAAGGATTGCCCATGGTGAACAATTGTAAGTTGCAGATTTGGCAGATAGAGATTAGGTTGAAAAGCATTTTATTCTTTTCAAAAATCAATCTGTGAAAGCTTCTTTATAGACCCAAAGGTTGTCCTTCTATGGCACTGCAATGGCACCTTTGTTTTTAATAGCATAATGTCTGTTTTAATAGCATAGCTCTGCTTCCTTCATCAGCCTCTTGCAGATCCTTTGATAGGCGGTCATAAATCTTTCTCAAAATCTCGTTTCAGTCAACTAAGACCACAGCCCACCCACGATCAGCTTTACCTAAGGGCCTCAGGTCCAGGCATTTAGCAGCTCCTTTGCTGTTTCATAACAAGCCTGGGCTGAGGTGACTGCATGGATGATAGCCGATCTCTGTGTCTTTGTCGGTGTGGAAAGCTTAAAAACACAACAACAGGAAGCAGCAAGTACTACCAAGGTGGGCCGCTCCACCTACAATTTCCTAAGTACCTTAAGCCTGGCAAGAGTGATGTGAACAGAAAATTGGGCAGAACAGAACTAAAGTGACCATATTCTAATGCCTCAAACTCCAAAATAACTATTCAGTTAGGGTTAGGGTTATCCCAAACTTATTATTCAGCCACCGTATGGAAACCAGTGCAAAAGACTGAGTTATTCCTAAGTTATAGGAGTGCGTAACAGAAGTGTGGATCTCATGGCTATTTTGGTTTTATTTTGACACTAATTATGTAAGTTATGTACAAGAAGGACAAACGTGTGGGCCCACATACAGACCAGGGATGAAGGAGTTAACCCATTTGTTTTCCAGAGATTTTATACACGTAGAAGTGACCCATTTAAACAAGTTCAACATTTATTTTCCCTAGCTCCGTAAAACTCTTTCATACAATTGCATTCTTTCATGTTTGAATCTTTAAAAACGATATAACCCTTTACTAGATTTTTATACGAGAGAAAAGAGAGGTATAAACTGTGGCAGTTTCAGGCCATGGTGCAGTCATGGAGATACAGCTGGATTCAGCAGTGTGCACTGATGAAGGGGGTTCTGGGACTCCACGTGGCTTTGCAAATATCTGCCCTTGAGCAGATTAAACAGGGTGAATCTTTGCATGTCTCACTTTTTTCCATGACACTGTCCTGCATGTAATCTGTCATTGCCTTCTAATAATTCTTTTGCATGACTAACAACCTTGGCAGTGTGGTTTTGTATTATGCTGAGAATCAATGTTCTTTTCCGTTTCTTTTCTATCCTTTTCATGTAAACAAGATCAAACCCCCCTTATTGTCATGGCTTTCAACTGAACATTGTGGCTCAGAAACAAGCTTTTCAAAGAGGAAAGTAAAACCTTTTTGGTTGTTGTGGTTTAATCAATCAAAAAGACATTTTTCTGACCTTCTAGAGATATAAAGGTCTAGAGGGAACGTCAGCTTGCACTGTAAGAAGAAATAAGTAAAAAGATATGAAATGAAACAGTAAGTAGTTTATAGTTCTGCTTGATTTCTTAAGAGTTACACACAGCAACTATAGGTGCTTTTGTACCTAAGTTGTTCGGTCTGTACCCTCGGTGTGAAAAATATGGCAGGTGTGAAAGTAGAGGTCTCAGTCTGGATCAAACCATGTTTTGGTTCGTTTGCAGAGTGAAAACTTTTTTTTTAGATGGTTCAGACCTTTGGACTCATGGCTAGAAGTTGAGGCAGGCTGTCATCACCCATAAAACAACAGAAGAAGAAAAAGGCCCGGGAGAGAAGTAGAAATGAGCCATGATACCATTCAGGGAGAGAAAGCGATTGAATATGCTACTGTAATCTAACTTGAAAAAAAATTCTGAGAGGATGAGAGCGAGGACAGGAGAGCAATGCCACCTGAAGACAAAGAAACTACTCTGATCAGAAGGTAGTGGGTTTGAATCCCAGGACTGCTGGTGGCACCACTGATATACCCTTTAGTAAGTTACCATCCCCACGTACTGATCCCCAGGCACTGTGTTGGTGACTGCCCACTGACAAATGATTCACTTTCAGGTATAAAAGTGTGTGATGGCATCAGAAAAAAGTGCATTGGCAATTTAGTTTTCCTTTTTTGATGTAAAATGAAATAAACACAACCTGTTCAACTGAGCTTCTTTTCAGCATCAGTTTCTTCACTGACTGTGTCACATTTGCTTCTAGAATTTGCTGATATTTAGTGGAATTCACTGTGCAGTGGTTCTGGTGCTACTGACTGCCATGCAACTCTAACACAGAAAAGATCTGACCTTAGGCATATAGTGATTTTTTTAAATCAAATGCTACTCCAAACATAATTTCAGTGATTTTAGCGTTTTTTTTAAATTTTTTTTAGCTTAGTTCATCAGTCTCCAGCACTATCAAAATGGTGCAGGCTTATCTAGATCTCCTTCTGATGACTCTGTAATGCATATCATGTGTGTGCAACCAACACAAAACAGCACAGTCGCACAAAGCACCATGACTCTGGTGTCAGTTAAACCTTTCTGTGGGTCCTTTAGTGCCATATGGGTGTTTTGCTTTGCCTGTCTGGCCAGCATATGAGCAGTTCTATCTTAGAGTTTTATTGCTTTTCCAGGCCTTGCTTTGACTTTTAACAACTGGAAGGGTGTCCATACCTTTGCACATGCAACATTGACATTTTTTTATTCTTTACGTTAATTAAATAAATTTAACAGCATTAACTTTTGCAAAAAATATTTTCGAAAATAGCTGCAGAGGTTGTAAAAAATATGTAAATTGTAGCACTTTGCACACAACTGTCTCCATGATACACTTTCTTTCTGCAAAACAAAACTGTATGCATGAGAATAAGTAAAATATCTCCACTTTAACAAACATGGCATGTACTGAGAGTCTAGAATTTGCACTTTCCACAGAATTTGTTTATATCAATGAGCTACAAGTGAGAAATAATGAAACAGAACGCAAGAAGATGGGAGTTGAGGTGTACGCACCATGGGGGAGCTAGGAGGGTTAAACGCTTGGTATTTATGGCACATTCACTCATTTATAAGTTGACCCATTTTATGATCCTGTTCTCCACATCTTCCCTTTAAAAAAACAGCTGCGGGAATTTGCAGTTGGGCCTCCCAGGGGAGTGGAGGGTTTAGCCAGGCCTGACCTTAAAAGGGCCTCGCTACCACAGCCCTGGAGCTGGCCTGCTCTTCCGGGCCTGCATGTGTCACGCTTTCACAACGTGATGGTGTGTGTGAGTAAGCATGTGTAATATTGCTATTTTAGTGGTCATCAGAGGATGATTAGACCATAAACTGTGACAAGGACAGCCAAGTTGCAATCTATTATCCTCCATCCCTACTTTGCTATTCACATCAGACCCCTATTAGTAACCTAAACTGTATGTCAGTAGAGAAGAAAGGAAAAAAAAAAAACAGATGTTGATGTTAACCACACGCAAGTAATGAGAGTGTATATAAACCAGGTCAAAGTCCAAACTTTTAGGCTTGAAAATAAACCGAGGTTGTCATGGAGAGCAGAGAGGCTCTCGGGTCAGCGTTCCTGACTGCGTGACATGTTGATGGACTGCCTCTGCTCCAGGCTGCAGGCCAAAACAGACACCCTGAAACGTCAGCCGTAAAACACTCAGACATCTCTATGAGCAGGATGGGCCTGTGTCAAACATGCCATAAAGCCATGGTGTTGCTTTGATCTTTTATTGTACAATATTTGTAAATGGCACATTAATATATTCACCATGCTCAGACATATATTCTGTAGCTGATAAGGCGTTCATGTGTTTTTAAGGGCAAAAACCCAGAAAACATCATTAGTTGAGACTTTTGCACAGAATGTTTTAACATTCTTGAACAAATTGTTTCCTGAGTGAAAATAAGCTTGCAAACTAACCTTTCGCGATACAAACCTATAGCAAACAAACCTTTCGTGTACAATTGCAAATTTTGCAAAAAAATGAAACATAAAATATAATACATTATATTAAAATTTTCTCTCATTTTATTTGTGTGTGTGTTTGTGTACACAAAATACTGTGCAAAAGTATTTTGGTTAAAATCATTTCTGTTTTGAAAAAAAAGTTGAAAAGTGAAGATGTTTCGCAGGAACAACGTTTGATTCTTGACACCGAATCCTGCAAGCATTTATTAAACCTGAAATAAAAAAAGCACCTAATCAGAAACCCCTGCTATATAGCAGAATACAATTAGAGACTCCAGCCATCTGCTGCCATACATAATTTAAGTTAGTCATCCTCTAGCCCTTCATTAACAATCAGTTTCTGACCACAGAGCCAATGTTAGCTGGATATTTTTGGATGACAAATCATTCGCTGTATAGTGGTGATAATGTATGTAAAAGGCCAAGAAACCCAGTACTGTACCACTTTTCCTTCCAAATGATATCTAACAACTATAGTGAAGTGGTCAGAAACTGACCAGTCATAAATGTTTCTAATAAGGTGGCCAGAGCTGAAGTACAAGGGAGTTTCTAAGTTTCTAGTGTGTATACGTGTGTGTATAGCGGTTTGGTTATTTCCTTACTCTGAAACAAAACTGATTTATCTCATTTGGAAATTTGCTTTAAATCAGTTTCGTCTGTGCATTAAAGCTGGGAAATCATCAAACAGTGCTGGACTCCCAGTAGAGTACACACTGTGGAATGACTGGTAGCACATGTATATTATAGTGACAGTTATGTGAGATGTAGCACAGTGCTGCATAATCCAGTGGAACAGTTAGCGGGGCCTGTGCTGTGTCTATAAATGTGTCTTGTCCACACATTGTTCCAGAGGACACAGCCAAGTCCTTATGATTAACTGACCATTTGAAGGTGAACCTTTGATCCAGGGCAATCAGGGGCCTGAGTCTTCAGACACTGACCAGGTGTCATCCTCGCTCGTAACCATGCAGTTCATGACACAGCGCCTCAGGACGAGAAAGAAATCAGGTCTTTTAGTCTAGGCAAAAAAACCCCTAAAATCTGAAGCTTAATTAGAAGTGTTACTCAGTTTATGGCTGAACAAATTCAGCATTAAGAGGTAATCATAGTAGTAAAGGTAATAAGAACAGCAATCAAAACAAGAACAGCAGCAACAATGGGCAGTACTCACTGAGCCTCAGGCAGTGGCTTGTTGCAGCAAGAGATCCTTTGTATCCTTGACTAATCAGAATTTTTCATGTTGTGTCAGTTTTTGCAAAATGTTGGAGGAGGTTTTGCAGTTCACTTGTGAAATCTTCTTATCAATGTATTCTTTTATAGGTCAGAGGAAAGTGCAACTCTGTCTCAACCTTCTACTGCGACCACATAGTCTTTTATTTCCTTTGATCTACCTTTCTCTGTGACTGAACTGTGGATATTTTCTCTGTGACTGAGCTCTATATTTACTGTCTTACTTACTCTAGTCTATACTTAAAGGGACATTCAAAAGATGTTTCAAATTTTCTGCATAATTCAGTGACTAAGATTTAAACCTGAACTTTCAGAGTGGTCTGACATGAAACCCATGGGCGCCAGAACCATTATAGCAGAGGGGGACATGTCCCCCCCACTCTTCAAAATCATTCGTTTCGTTCCCCCCACTTTCTGTTTCCCGGACAACGACCAAGACACTGCACGCGCACAATCCTCCCCTTTTTCCCCGGACAACGACCGAACCTTTGCACGCGGACCAATCCCCGTGCCCCCCAAAGTGCTGAGACTTTGCATGCACGCAGCAACCCAAAACTGATGCACCCGCCCCCATAATAAAAATGCTTCTGGCGCCCCTGATGAAACCAGATGTCTGTTGAAGCTCCCTCACAGAACGTTATCATTTAGATGATAACAGATACACTGTCTGATGCCTGAGACATTTTCAGTACCATCTTCCTTTGGTTGGAGATAACATAAATGTGTATCCTCATCCAGGCAGCTTCACTAAAGCTCTGGTTGCTCTACACCTTCAAAGAGCAGATACGGGTACTTTCAGGCGTTTAGCTATGTTTTTATATTCTAGCTATATTTTCATAGCCATTACATGATTTATGAAAGTCTACACACATTTGTCTCATTTCATTTGTACACTTTGCAATCTACATAGTAATGAATGAGTATAGGAATGAGTATAGGAACGTGGGAACATGCTTTAGATACATTTTGTTTATTAAAATTTCTATGGGGGCAATAACTGTGATGTGATTCTGTACAAAAAAATTAATAAGGGTTTTTCCTCTTAGACTAAATTTACTTCAATTAAATGTTCGTTCAATTAACTGATGTTCTTATATTTTCAGTGTGAGTAACTGAAAATATATTTTCCCTAACCTTTTCTACCTATTTTTAGGAGCCAGTAATTTTGGACTGGACTATATTTGTGGAGATGTACATGCAGGGCATTGTAAGGCAAAAATACAGAAAGAAAGTGTCCTCCCCCCCAGCATTCAGTAGAAAGTCAGAAGAAACATATAGGATCACTGGTGGTTTTAAATGATAAATAGAATGGCTAGATTTGTGTTGCCGACATCCTGCCCTCTGGTTCATTTCACCACCACGGTAATGAAATCTGACTCAGTAGGTTTCTCTACAAAACATTTCACATTAAAACACTCTGAATGACTTTGTTTACAGGTCAGTGACTGATTTCTGCAAGAAACTGTCATCTGTGAGCTGTGAGAGAGGAGGCAAGGGGATTGATGTGTATATGCAGGACATTAATAACAAATGCTTTGTGAGAGTTATGCTTTATAAGGTAATGACACAAGGTCAAGAAAGTATGTGTCGTAACTTAAAACAGAAATGTCTTATGTAAAGGGGTGGGGGGGCACTTATTATGTGTTTCTCTGACTGCTCTTCATTTTGGGAACTTAAAAAGAAGCTGCATGGATTGTGTTTACATAAGATAAAAACATCTGTTGGAATATCTCTGATCTGTATAAAAAGCCCCCCAAATCCTCCTAGACATTTCGGCACTCTAGATCTGATACATGTGTTGAGAGTTCGTTTGGCATTCCTTTGCTGAAAGTAGGACTGATGGTGGAAGAGTGTGACTAAAGGAAATGGCAAGAGACACTGTTTGGTACCTCCTCCTCCTTTTCCCTCTTGCAGGTGGGCTAGTGCTTGTGTGCATGTGTGTGTGTTTGATAGTGAGCGGGTGTGGCAGTGTTAGAAAAGTGAATGCGTCTTGGCTGGTCTCATGCACTGGGCTCGTGGACAGGCTAGTAAACAGTTTGCAGGGCAAGACCCAAGTGAGCTGCACCCTCTGGCACCAGCCCAACTTGCCTTGTCGAGCCTTCCACTGCTTCCTATGCAGGCAAGCCTTAGTTGGCGCCTTCACCTCTAAGAGGGAGAGAGGGAGAGGTAGAGGGAGAGAGAGGGAAAGAATGAACAAGAGAGGGGGACCCTGAGATAGAGAAAGAGAGTGAGCCAGAGATAGAGACACCCAGGGAGAAAGAGAGAAAGAGAGAGAGTGACATAGAGAGACAGAGGGAGAGAGAATGAATGAGAGAGATGGGGAGTCTGAGATAGATAAAGAGAGAGAGACAGAGACAGATACAGCCAAAGAAAGAGAGAGAGAGAGTTAGAAAGATAAAGACAGCCAGGCAGAGAGACATAGACAGACATAGAGAGTGAGAGTGAGAGAGAGAGAGAGAGAGAGACAGAGAGAGAGAGAGAGAGATACAGACATACAAACACAACAAGAAGGAAAGAGCAGGATGTAAAAACTCTTGCTCTCATTTTGGGTCTTGGTTTGTTATGTCTGAGATGG
Organism: Alestes dentex; assembly: GCA_037576975.1. Classification (NCBI taxonomy): domain Eukaryota; kingdom Metazoa; phylum Chordata; class Actinopteri; order Characiformes; family Alestidae; genus Alestes; species Alestes dentex. The sequence goes on along the minus strand of JBBIGA010000132.1, from coordinate 27,815,790 downwards.
CCAGTGTGGTGCTGGAGATCCTTCTTGTAAAGACTGGGTGAGAGGAGAACATATTTTTGTTGAATAAACATATTTTCCAGGGTTTTTTTAATCCATCCTGTGTTCTCCCGTGTCCTCCAGCCATCTGTACTGCACTGTACATGCTAGCTTTGCTAACACTCGGCTAATGTTGATGGCTTCTGGGTTTTGGGTCAAGTCTCTGTCAGCTGCATCAGCAGCATATAGATGATGACAATGAAAATGACATTTAATGCGTTTTTTTTACTTCGTAAAAACCTGTTGAACCATGCTTCAGCTGCTTCTTTTTGAAACGAATAGTTTGGCAAAAATATATATAATTTACACAATTTTCCAGATGTACTAATTTACACCAGATGTAAATTTCGAGCCCAGATTTTGCTCATTTAGTTTAGCACCCGATCTGTGAGGGTTATGTTGGTAACAAACACAGAAGTCAAAACTTCTCTCAAACTGCTCAAACCACATCCAACTCTTCATTAAGGTAACACAGACTTGTGGATGTGGTTTAAGACCCAGTCTGACTTACTGTGAGCTATAAATGTGAATAAAACCTTTATAACAGTTTGTCAGTATGCTACTGACAGAGATAGGGATTTGAGTCAGTGACTAGAACTGTAATTGCACTTAACTGGCATAATTAGATTTAAGTCAACACAAACAAACCAACTAAATTAATGCTAAATGCTAATGCTGAAAAGCAATAAAACTTTATGAGCGTGAGTGTGCCAGACAGTTTTCCTTGGTCGTGTACAGCACTGTTGTCCAACCGCTCAGGGTCAATGCAGTTTAAAATAAGACAGAGCAATGTATAGTAGCTAGGTTTTAGTGAGTTTGATAGTTTCCTTTAAAACTCACTAAAACTCCATCTAGGTACCTTTTACACTAATACTGCTATGTTTGAAACTGCACCTGGATCCAGAGCTGAGTCAGTTTGTACACACAAACAGAAACAGATTATCATTGACACATTTGTTCTGAGTGCTTTAGAGGAGTGACTGAAAATGTTCTGCTGGATAAACTGGAATTTTACAAATTTGTACTATACTCATTGGGTTTCTTTGCCAGAGAATGACTGGTAGCCCCCTCATGCTAAAGTTCCTCTCGATGCTGATGCTACTAGAAATACTTAACACCCTTAAGACAAACAAAAAGGGCGAAGATCCTCTGTGACCTTTTTACCCACCACTCTTCTCATCATCCATGGTTTCAAGGGAACTCTCACACCCTTTTCCAGCTCCAGAGCTATTTTGGATACAGCTAATGTTACGAGCACCAGAGAGAATGCATGTATAAAATCCTTGATGAAAATCAGTCAATAGAAATTAAAGCCAGGCCTGACCCAAGCCCAATTTTGCATGTCAAAAATTGGTCCAAACCAGATATTTTTCCAGATTCTGTTTGGCCTTGGTCGATTAGTAGACATCTACACTGGACTATTCCTATAGTGATTCATCAGTGTGGTTTTAGTATGTCGCAAGGCCCATCGTAATTGCAAGACATAGTATGTGGTAATGCATGTGGTAATATGTGGCTTTAAGCTAAGGTATCTCTCTCTCTCTCTCTCTCTGATTTAGTAGGATTTAGTAGGAGGATGTAGGACTTTGTCTGCACCATCCTTGATTAACACACCAGAAGGAATGTTAGTCTATTGTGTCTTTTCCAATGCAGAAATATTGGAACTTCCGACCTTTTCAGAAGCATGTTTCTGCGTGCTTAAGTTGACCCCCACATAATGATTCATGGGCTCAGGATTTGATTTCTGTTGGAAGGTCAGGCATTATAAGTGCTGGGGCAGTCTGACATGAATGGGTCATAAATGCACACAGCGGATGCGGATGAAGTATGAACGGATAAAGAAAATGAGAGCCGTTCCCCTGGCCCTGACCTGCCCTGCGCCGCTTAACTCCTGGGCACACAAACAGGGTCATTAATTCAGCTTTCTCAAAATGGCTTAGTGGGGATGGGAGCGCGCACAGATACACAACTTATATGAGTGGCAAGACATCTGTGCTTATGCTTATGTATTTGTTCACTTGTGT
>JBBIGA010000132.1:27790332-27805698 GCA_037576975.1 Alestes dentex | reverse complement strand
AGAGAGAGAGAGAGAGAGAAAGAGAGAGAGAGAGGGAGAGAGAATATTAGGGTGGTGGGAGCTGTATCCTGGAATAGCCAGGGACTGAAGCTGTTGACTCCACCTCCTCCCCCCTCCCCTCTTTCTCTCTCTCTCTCTCTCTCTCTCTCTCTCTCACGCTCCCTCATGCTCTCTTTTGCTGTCTGTCATTTGACCAGGCGGTGAGCAGGAGGGAGCAGGGCATAGGAAAAACACAGCATGAGTGTATCTTATAGAGAGAAGGAGAAAAAGCAGGCAGGAGAGGGAGAGAGAGTACTGAGCTATTTCATCTGGTACTGACTGCTTTCCCTGGATATCCGTTTTTTCTGTCTTTTCCTTTTTTGTTTTTTTAACTTGTAGTGTCTACTTTCAGCCCATCACCGTTTGGGACTTTGTGGGGGCTTTTGTGGCTTTGGGAGTAACTCCACAGAAATACGCCGTGCAGGAGTGTGTGGCGTGTGTGTGCGTGTGTGCCATGGGCCATGCCCCTGCCTGGTAGTCTTTCGGCCAGTGACTGGGGTACACCATGAAGGGGGGCCACCACCACCGGGGCTGCGCCTGCCAACACTTGTTTCGAAAAGTCCTGGCAAAGTGTGGCTGCTGCTATGCCAGAGTCAGAGGTCAGTGACTCCAGTGTTATTTCTCTGTCTGTGGGACAAATCTCAGATGGTTCTCTTACCTTTGTTAGCTAGTCATTTTTCTATCATTAATCCCTCTGAGCGCAATTGTGACCATGGATATAGCACATGTTTTTGGATAGCTTTTCCTAAAAAGGTTTGTGTCATGGGAGCAAAAAGTGTTTGCTCACATTGCTGGGAAATATTTTGGGGTAAGTGTACTTAGTAACTTACAAGAAAGTTATGGTTGAATGAAAATGCGGGTCTACATACCTTGCATGCTGAGAAAAGGGGCATTAAATTGACATTATCAAAATATTTGCATTGTTTCCACATAAATGCAGTATATTGCATCAACATGATTGCTGGTGAAATGAAAGAAATATTTGTAGAAAGTAAAGCACGCATTTGAACCAGGTAAGCTCAAGGCAATACTTTTTTTTTTTATGGTTTAAAGGGCTAAACCATAATGCACTTCTCCAGTTAATTGGACCACTCAGTGTGCTCTTATTCCATAAGAAAACCATTTGAGACACGTCCAAAGTGTCTTTTTGCTGTTTCTGAGCTGTGGCATTTTCTTAAAACTGCACATCCTCCTACTGTACCAGTGACCTCCCACTCAGCTGCCCTATTTCTTCCTTTTCTTTATCTACCAATTCTTCAGTTCCCTTCAGGTTTTCTTTGCCTTATATCCACTTTGACAGAAGCTCTTCCACCTCTCGCAGCGCGTGTATATGGGTGTACATGTGTGTGCGTGTGTGTACTGCTCTCTCATCCACCCACTCAAAGAGAGAGCAACAGATGTCTGTCCCTTTTTGTGGTTATGGCATCCCTTCACACACACTTTCACAGATTTTTCTTTTGGTTCCAGACACATATATAGATATCAGTAACTGTAGAAATACTGCTTGTGTAAGCATGTGTTTGTGTGTCCACATGTGTTTGTATGTGTGCACAGATGTGTCTGAGTGAGTGCACCCATATGTCTGTAAAAGAATGAATCATTTGTGGTTCCTTTCGTTAAACTGGCTGAATCAATTTACAAGTTGGAATAATTTGAACATTTTGCAGCAGTATCATATGTTTATATAATGTTTTATTTAATGTATTATTTAATGTATAAAATTGGAATAGATTTGGTAACATTTGAAACTCATAAATTGTGATTTGCCGTAACACTTTACTACATGACAGGGACATAACCATGCCATCAGCATATCATGGCAAATGTCATATGCCATCATGAGTTGCCATGACTGGTCACTGCTATGTCCATTAACAAAAATGCCATGTTACCGGTAATCGTCTTGACCTGCAATGTTTGAAGTCATGACAGTTTATGACACATGATTGTTTTAGGTCATAACATTAAATATTACAAATATATACAAGCCAAACCACTCAGTGGAGTTTATTATAAGAGCGGAATCATTTAAATGTATTTGTGTATGTAAGCATGCAATGTTTACATCATTAGCGTAATTAGACATCATTATGTATGTAAGAGATTAAAATATTGCATAAGATTCAACAATGTGTTGAATACAGGAAGTATCTGATTCACTGAAAGACGATTCATTGGGTTCTAACTAATCGACTCAGTAACCTGACTTGAACTTCCCCTCTCTAGTGTCTGTGTGCCTGTGTGTGAGTGTATATGTGTAAGGCACCATACAGTGATACTGCCATAGCAAGTGGCAAGGTCCAATGCGGTCCTGCAGACTTTAGGTATGTGCAGCACGTGGGTGGATGAAACAGTGGGACACTGAGCCTCAGAGAAAAATTCCTTTCCTCCCAGCAGCGGGAACAAAATCCAGGCCTTTCTGCTTTCCTGCATTTCTTCTGCCTCCCTGCTGAACAGCTCTGTGCTCTCAGCCTGTTGCTGGAAGTCTCTGTGATCATGTGCTGTAATGAGTCCATGAGGAGCCAACGTTCGGTGATGCTGAGTAAAACAGTGGGAAGTATGATGTAACAGTGATTAGTGGCAACTACAAAGGAGAAACCTACGCTTGTAAAACCTAACTAATAATCCAGGAACAAATACGTGCTCACACAGAAACATGGCTTTTGGGATGTTTTTTCCCCAACACTGAAAAACATGGAGCATTCAGTTTCAGTTCCTTCAAACGTGTACATAATTTCCACATTACATCAAACCCTTTTTGTCATCAGTTTGCTTACCTTTGGTAATGATTATAATCACACTGATTATAATTAACCCACCAATCTTAATTTATATCAGCATCCAAAGCCTTCTTATTCCATAACTTCATTGAAAATAATTCAGAACCTCAGCTAGTTATAAAAAGAAAATAACACAAAATGTCAGAAAATAATACAAAAGGAGCTAAGAATGGAAGTGTGGACCATCAAGTGTATGGAGGTCTGTTAATAACCTTAGGGCTTAGAAGATCCCCTTCTGCAAGTTTTTGTATTCTGAAGTCCACAGCAGGTCCTGCTCTGTTTCTGCTTTTGCGTACGCGGCAGGGCCCAGGAATAGTTGAGATGCCTCCTGTTTAATCCGCAGCGCTTATTTAATGGAGCTTCTCTCCATGCTGGCTTTCTATTGACAGGCATTACAGTGGGTTCGACAGTTTGATGGGATATGACTTTATAGAAAAGTACTTGTTTTAGCTAGAGAGACATATTAATAAAAGTATTCTGAACTGAACCCTCAATTCAGTTATTATTAAAACAGGATAACCACTCTTTAACTCTTTACTTACATGGAACTAATATGTGAGTTATTTGGTGACACTGATTAATCGAACTGTGATCTCATACAAGCCAAGGGCTTCAAAGGGTTAATGCTCAGACTTTGCTTTACAGTAAAGGCTATGAGGATGCTGTGTGGTGTGTTCTGAAAGTAGCAGTGCGCATTCATTAAACTTCAATGGTGCACCACTTTTAGCTCAGCCCCATGCATGCATGATGTCCCCTCCGGCCCACTCACACTCTAGTCTCTAAGGGGTGAGAGAGCATAAAGTCACTGAGAGCAAAATGGCAGCGCAGCGCTCTCTCCATCATCAAGATTGCGCTAAGCCCACAGTTATGTGGCCATAGAGCGAATGCTGTTGGAAGTCAAGCAAATATCATTTTAATGCTGGGCATTAGCATCAGGCCCAGCCGATTTAATATAAATCACATTAGGGGGAGAGCTGAAGGCGTATGGAGTCTGCTTAAGCCCACAACTCCCTCCCACTCTCTTTTTCCCTCTCTACCTCTTATACCCCTTTCTTTCGCTTGTTCTCTCATGCTTTTTCTTTTATTCCTTCTGAGGCGGCTTGCCATCTCTCCGGCACCTAAGCTGCATCCTTCATGATGGAGGAGGGTATAACTGGGTGGTTTACATAAGAGTGTTTAATCATGCTTAAATAAGGGCTAAATGTTTACTCAGGCCCTGGAATAAAAGGAAACAAGCTAAATGCATCCAGAGCTGGATGACGGGCGAGATGTTATTTGTGCCACATGCCCGACATACTCATGTTACGCCATCCAGCACGGCTCCTCTCATTGACCCTACTTAACTTAAAGTGAGAGTTTGGCAAAAGATTTACACAACTTCCCCCTCAACCCCAATAAGACTGAGCAAGACATATAGTTTCTTTCTTTAGTTTTTCACATAATTAAATCATCATATGCTTTGCCTTAAACCCATGGCTCTCAAAGTGGGGTCCGTGATGAATAGCTGAGGACCCATGATTTTATTTATATTTTAAAAGACATTCGAGAAGGGACATATGCCACATCACATCCAAAATAAAGATAACCTTCCAACAGTCTGCTCTGACATGAGACACATCTACATGTGTCATTGCTTGAATTCGTACACTGAAGACTATATACTATATTGCATGCTCAATGCACATATGCTTCTCAATATTTTGTTTTTCTAAGGTTTTATGAGTCACATATTAAAAATGCTTTTTATTCAATCATTTTTTGTCAGTTGTATCATCATATTTTCCACCCTTAAATACTAAGTGGTCTGTTTATTCTATCTAGATAACCCCCACGGACGACTGATTAAAACAACTACATACTTTGATGTGTCTGATGATTTAAGATTCGGAGAGTGGAGTATCCATGGAACTTTTTTCACACTGAAAGAAGCCCTGCTGGAAACTATGGTGTGTTGTTAGGTAGTCACAGTCTCAGACTCAGGCCCCCTGTATGCTGTATGGAATAGTGTTGCCTATAAAAGTGGACCAAATCACTGTGCATCTCAGTCTCTGAGAGGCACCGTGTTTACAGGTAACAGTATGTCACACATTGTTAGAAACTACATGACCATCTCCATTTGAGATTGAGTTAACGGGAAAGTTGTGTACATATAATCTGGATTTTTTGATCTCACACACACAGGGCATTCCTAGTGTCCGTGTTTATGGCAGAAACAGTCCGAGGCAGTTTCGAGTTGATTAGGCTCACGTGCCAGCTTGGCCAGACGTTCATGTCCACTTTCCCTGCAGTGAAATTATAAATGAAGCAGTACAGCACTTACATCTCCTGAAACTGAATGATCTCACTCCCCCATCTATTTCACTTCACTGTGGTGTTGCAGTATATCTGATCCTTCTGAATGTTTTTTAATTTTTGGGATTGGTGTTAATTGTTTTGTCTTATCTGTATGGCTTTTGTGTGGTCAGGTGCTGTCCGGTGACTGTTAAATGGCTGAGCTTATTGTGCGCAGACAAATGCTGTAGACCACCTGTGTTCAGATACGCTGCAGCAGTTTGGTTTGTTTTGGGTTTGCTTTTATTTTGTCACAGCCATTTAAAAGCCATGTCACTCTTTTTGCTTTAGTTTTAGTTTTTCACATCACAGCTTCCCTTTACTTTGAGCGAATATTCCATGATGAAAGGGCTGTTAATTTTGGAAAGTATTTGGAATATTAGCAAATACCTCTGTTCTGACTGGCTGCCCTGTACTGAGACATTCAAAAAGCAGTGCAGACTGACGCACTGGGCTGAATAAGATATGATAATGCACTGGTTTTTGTGGCATCATAAAAACAGTGAATTCAGATGGGACTTTTTTGCAGCTTGGAATGATTTGAATAGATTTTCCAGAATATGGGCCCTTTAAAGATAACATCCCTCCCCCCTCCCCTTTCTCCTATAAAGTTACCATTTTGAAGAAACAATGTTTTGACAGTGACGACATATTGGGTTTCAGCACCTTGCTCGTATAAATTAATTATTATCTCATGGGCTTGAGCCCTACCCTTTTTTTAGTAGTCGAGTTCCCAACATGGCAGTCTGCTTTGTTTGCTTTAACCCAGACTATGTCTCAGATCCTGACATTTTTGCATGCTGTGTCAGTCCTATGCTCTTGCCTTTTTTTTTTTTTTTAACCCTGATTGTCATAATTACACTGCAGCTGCAGATGCCCGTAATTTATGAGCACATGACGTCCCTCTTCTTCCTCTGACTGACCACAGTGCCTGTGGTGCATATGACAACACCGCCCCCCACCCCCAGCACTTTCCGCAGATCAATGGTATTTAAGACAGAGTACAGAGATCACACCAAGCCCTCAGCCACCCGTGCCTGAGTCTGATCAATATCAATGAGCTGTTAGATTGCAGACCTTCATCACTTTGTCTGGATGCAGAGGTAGAGTTGTGTGTGTGTGTTTGGACTTAAGGTCTAATGGATCAGAATCCACAGGTGTCATGATACCCTGCACTGACTTTACAAAACAAGCCATGAAATAACCATTTGCTTGCAGCATACCTACAACATGCCACTTAAAGCAAAAGCTTGGTGTGTTCCCTTTACCCATGTATTTGATGAGCCAGGACGTTTGTCTGAATTTTGCTACGGTAGTTCTACACCTATGTTGCATGTCAGCTAGCAATTAGCTGATGTTAGATTAACCACCAAGTATATTGGGGTATCAACCACTAAAATTGGACAGGACAGATTTTTGGGTGATAAAACATCACTTCAGCCCTTCTTGAAATTCTAGCTACATCTGCCTATGGGTCACACAGTGTCACAAAACATGTAAGCAAGTCTATTTGATGTTATTTGATGTGATGACTTAATCAAATACAATATAAGCTTCAATGGTGTGTTAGCAACATTCATTTCCTAGCTCCAGTTTAAACTAAAACTAGCAAACTTCCAACACCAAACATGTCGTGGCTGGCCTACTGGTAGAATAGAAAACTATCTATTGCTTTCTCATAGTGATGGGTGAGAATATGGACTAAATGAATAAGAAAATGCAAGAAGGAGAGAAGAAGGAGAGAGGGAAATGTGGAAAAAACACTCTTCAAAATCCGTGTGAATGCAGGAGAGTTGAGTGTTATATCTATGTCATCTCAGCTTCTAACTTGGCCCTCCCAGCAACAGGAAGCTAAGCTTTAGCTCAGGAAAAAACACAGCTTAGCACAAGATGAGTGAGTCAAAAAGGACTGCTTGGACACCTCTTCCACCTCACTCAGGAAAACACGTACAACGGGTGAAAGGACTTTTAGATTTACAGTCCTGTGTTTTTCTTTATGGCCACTCTCAGGTTAAAAGACTGAGCAGTTTATTTAGCTGCTTGATGGCTTACGTTGTTATTGTCTCCCAGATTGTTGGAATTAATGGAGTTCTTACTGTTTGGAGAATGCTTCTAGTTCTTAGCCGTTTGATTTTGCACAGCTGGGCTGTACATGCCCGCCTCCGTTCTTGACTTGGTGGATGGCACCACTCCCTCCGCTGTCAAGGAAATAAAGTGTAACCGCTATACATTACCTAAACTACAGGAATGTAAAGCCTCTGAGAAGTTGGCCCATGTGGTCATGACGGGGCAGTAGAGAATGACATTTTAACGACCCTCGGATTAACCCTTTGGAGACCGGGTTCTTGCTTAAGAGCTTAACATGTGGCAGCTTTTAGCCTAGTGGTTAGGGAATTTGCCCTGCGATCAGAAAGTTGTGAGTTTGAATCCCAAGACTGCTAGTGGCCCCTCTGAGGTATCCTTGAGTAAGATACTGTCCCCACACACTGCTCCCCGGGTGCTGTGTTCCTGGCGGCCCACTGCTTCACTTGGTGAATGGATTAAATGCAGAGAAGAATTTTGTGCTGTTCACACTGTGTGCTGTGGTGTGTTCATGTATGACAGAATGGTCACTTTACACTTTAAACAAGAGCACGCTGTAATTTTGTCTTATAGACCTTAGATCTTTTTGTGAAAGATCAATTTTCTGAAAGTACACTAGTTTGCTGTAGTATTTGAACATTGTTAAGGTTTCAAAATGTATCAGTCACTCCCCAGTCCATATAGTTTATATACATCAATGGGAGACAATGACATTAATAAAAGGCTCCAAAAACAGCCTGTATCATATTTAAAGTTTACTATACTTAAATGTTTTATTACATTTTAATTAAATAATTACATTTAGTTCATTTGTATGATGTCACCAAACCCAAATCAGCCTACTCAGCCTACAGCGGTTTAGCCAAAGCCTTTTCACACTGAAGTTAAAGAACGAGGTGACAATACACAGCAGCCAAACACAGCTGAGCTCTGTGCTTGTATTAGCCTTAAAAGCACAGTAATCAAAACAGTACAATTAATTTTGTGAGGTAAATAAGGATTCAAAAAGTGATTATGTAAAAATGAGTTATGATTGTTTTGCGGTAATAGACCCAACACAAATGCCATAAGCAGATCTCAGGGGCAAGAATAAAATACAAGTAAAATATAGGACATGGGCCCTGGGCATAATGTAAACTTGTAATCCATACACACTTCTCTCTGTAAGCAAAAGAAGAGGTAGGTTATTATGATTTGAATTTAAAGAGCAATCATAGTTGGCTTTTGACACTTAAAACGCATTTAAATCAACTTTAGAAGAAGATTCTTTATTTGTCACGTGCATAGTCATACAATTACAACACACAGTGAAATTCTTTCTCTGCATTTAACCCATTCACCAAGTGAAGCAGTGGGCTGCCACCAGCAAGGCACCCATGGAGCAGTGTGTGGGGACGGTACCTTGCTCAAGGGTACCTCAGCAGTCACACTAGCAGTTGGGATTCGAACCCCAACCCTCTGATTGCAGGGCCAAAGCCCTAACCACTAGGCCCTCCAGCTGCCCACATGCTCCATGTTTTCCATGTTCATTTTTTTGTCATTGAAACAAACAAAAAATGGATGGGTAAGGACTTAAATCTGTGGATATAGAGTGATAAGCACATATAAATGTAATTTATTATGTATTATAACTTTAGACTTCTAACCTTGTGTTCACATTACCAGGCATCAGGTCGTCAGTCAACAGGTAGATGTAGAACAGGTGGAGTAGATGATTTGTAGCTATGATTTAGTGAGAAGCGGAACACTGACTGAACAAAAAACCATAAATTGAAGCACAACACTGTAAAAATTATTGGCTTTATCAAATTTCTTAGACTATTCATAGACATGGATTTGAGGGATCTGTATATGCTGCACAGTTGCATTTTCACTACTGCACATTCTCCTACAGGCCTGCTGGTATTTGGAAAAGCAGCAGGTAATCTAAGTTAAGTAGGACAGACTTTCTGACGGGAATCATTCCCTGCTGTCTACTCCTTTTCTGTGGTTTCATTTGTTTTTAAGCAGAAGGTCTTTCCTTTTCCTCTTGCTTAGGCCTCTGTTTTTGCCTGTATCCCATATCTCTCTCTCTCTCTCTCTGTCTCTCTCTCTCTCTCTCTCTCTCTCTCTCTCTCTCTCTCTCTCTCTCTCTGTGGTTAATTTGCTCTACTGTTCATTTGTAATTATGTAATTAGATATCTTATCACTCAGTTACACAGTGAGTCAGTTCATAATGAGCTCAGTTCATAATGAATCATCTCCCCTTCTGCAAACTTTGCCAGTGTGTCCAGACCTCTGTCCTGCTGACCCTGTGATCTTTTGGATCTGTTTGATTTTGTACATTGCTAAGTCTTTCACCTCTGAAGGCCAAGCAGGGCTCTGTGACTCCGGAAAGAAGCTGGAAAGCCATGTGATGAGCTGGCATCAGAGAGAGAGAGAGATAGATAGAGAATGAGAGGGTAAAGGGGCATTTGGCTGACACTCTTATCCACAGCAATACATTAGTTACAGAGACAGCCCCCCTGGAGCAACTGCAGGTTTAATGTCTCGTTTAAGGACACAATGTTAGAAAGTGGGGGTTTGAACCCACAACTTTGTGGTCAGTGGGTTCACAGGCAAGTGTTTTACCACTAGGTCAATCTAGAGAGATAGATAAGCAGAGGAATAATGATTACTTCACATACTAAAACTCTTCTGGTGTCTACACAGGGTGTTCTGAGTTTCCTAAAGGGCCTCTCAATGAATGGTTCTGGGGTGGGAGAGGGAAGGTGGTGCTTCACACTGTGTTTTTCTGAAGTCACAAAAATGCAGGGAACACTGCACTGCCTCTTTTCTTGGGATTCACACTGCTTCTGGTTGTGCATCTCCCTGTTACTAAGCAACGACAGCATCGTAAATGTCAATCTGCTGTCGTTTAAGATGCCAGCTGTCGTTGTGATGTGTATAGACAGTGACTGCAACCATCACTGAAGGCCCACCTTCCTTTCGATCCTCTTGGTCACCACCCAGCACAGATAAAACGCTTATGACGCAGGCTACTTGACCACATGGAGCTTAACTTTCTTAACTCAGGATGCCTGGAGCGTTCTGCGCAAAACACAGATGTGCAGCAACAGCACACAAAATGTGTCTCTTCAATGAAAAACAACAGAAACATTGCTCTTTGTCTGTGTACTGATACATGTTTCTGTTCTTTTTTTGTCCCACGTAAGCACTTAAAAGTCATTACTATTGCGAGCAAATGGTGTGTTTCTGTAACAAATCCCAGATCTCTTATTACTCTCTGTCATCCACTTATAAGGTCTCTGTCCTGGATGGATTGTGGAAAAAGCAGCAGAAAATAGTTGAAACTTAAGTATGTGGAGGGGTCCAGACTGCTGCCTGTTCAGTAGCAAGATATTTTTAACATGAGACACCCCCCACCACCATCCCCTTACACTCCCTCTGTCCCTTTTTCTCCCAACACATTTCTCTGCCCTGCTTCCTCCTCAACTGTTATGTGCACACACACACACACACACACACACACACACACACACACACACACACACACACATACACACACACTGGGCTCGAAAAGTAGCCCCAGATAAATTTTGGGCTCAACGTTGTTTGATTTGCCTGTGAGGAATGTGGACATCAAGTGGAGCATTAAGATCATTCCTAGGGCAAATTTCTGTCTCTCTGTCTCTTTCTCTCCCTCTCCTTGTCTTTCTCTCTCTCTGTCTGTCTGTCTTTCACCTTCTATTGGTTCCATTCTTTGTCTCCCCTCTTTATGTTTTTGTATTTTGCTGTCGTTCTCTTGTCTTTCTTTTAATATCTGTCTTTATGCTTCTGTCTTCCTCTCTCTCTTCTTATTTTCTCTGTCTTTTTCTCTCTGTCTCTCTCTCTCTGTCTCTCTCTCTCTCTCTCTCCCTCTCTCTCTCTCTCTCCCTCTCTCTCTCTCTTCTTCTCTCTCAGGCTACATTAATCATCCTCCCACAGCTGGTTGTAATAACCCCCTCTACTCAATTCACCTTTGCTTCCTTGCAGCCGTATTCTCTCTCTCTCTCTCTGTCTGTCTCTCTCTGTCTGACTCTCTCATCCCCCAACTCTCCCACTCTCTCTCTTCCACTGACATAACTCTTGCTCTGTGGTCTCCTCTCCAGGCTGGTGTTTGTAAGCGTGCATTAAGAGAAGAACGGGGGAACGGCTTATTAAAGGCAGGAGTGCATTCCATACCTTGTTTAGAATTAAAAAATGGTATGGAATGCGCTTCGGCAAATTCCTCATCCTCTGAGCTTACCTTTGCCTCATCCCCTTTCTTGTCAGACATAAACTATAAACTTTCCCTCATGTGACTTAAAATAGTTCCCGCTTGTTTCTTCCAGCCTTAGAAAGTCAGCAGAGGCAGCAGCAGCGGGTCTGTTAAGGAATAGTACTTTCTCTGACCTTTGGCATGTGTTTCAGTGCTGGTTCTCTGAGCTGTGTTTTTCAACACAAAGGTCTCCGGCTGTCTCCACTGGCAGCCGCCCGCATTTTTCATCCCCACAGGACCCCTGAAAGAAAGGACTGGCAAACATTTTCATTAGATTGAAGATACAAATGGTGGTAGAGTGGAACCCTTATTGTCAGGCCTTCCGATGATGTAAAAGGGAAAAAAAGGATGGTGGGAGGGGTTCCAGCTGTACAATACCACTCGCAAATGATTGGCTGCTTTCGTAGGAGGGGTGCCATGACTTCACTTATGCTACAGGCTCATGGCCTACTGAGACATGTTGGGGATGTTAGGTATACTTTTACTTTAGATCTTGGGGTACAATTATAGCATATAGAATAATACATGTTAATTTGGGACCAGATAAGTAGAAGCATAAGTAGATAAGAGAAAGATTCTAAATTGTAGTTCATATTAATCACCATAGTCAACGTCGTGGTGCAGCCAGCAGTCGTGCTGGTCCTTGCACTTGAGGAGGGCCCAAAAACGTGACCTAAAGTAAGTAAATATTGGTAATTAAGTATTTCAGAGTGGATTTGAGGTCCAGCACAAAACATGCGGCTGCATAATGAGGGAACCATCAAGAAATGGTTAAACACAAATCAGCGGCGCTGACAAGAAATAATGAGAAGGAGCTTTAACTTCAGGTTCAGACTCCTCTGACAACAAGAACAGGAGAGGGGGAGAGCTTGACAGATGAGAAAATGACCACAGATATTAGAGAGAGAAGATTAGAACAGCTCTGAGGAAACAGACACTGAAAACAAAAAGGTGTTAAGTCATAACGAGGGAGATTAAATTAAACATGTTATCGTAAATGATATCTGTCCAGCAGAAATATATTACGTTTTATTTTCCATATAAAAAGCTCATTGTTTTGTTCGCAGTCTGTGCACCTCACAGTTTATTAGCTCAGGGTCTTTCTGTGCTGAGTCATGAAGTGTTCGGGTAGCTTACAGGACAGACCACTGCATTTTTTCGAGTCCAGAAAAATGCAAAGTATAAACTAGAAAAAGCATCTGTTATTTCATAAGCTGTTGTTCCCCTGGGACCGACTAATGAGGTTTGCTCCCACTTCTGCAAGAGCGTGGCTGTTGTGCAAAACAGATATGGTGCTTATTAGTTGAGACCAAGTCTAAGGGGACCAAGACCGAGGTCGACTCCACAAGAATGAGACTCAAAAAATCAAGTCCTCTGGGAGACCAGGTCTTGACTATTCATTAACTGCTTCCAGTAGTTTCAGATTGTAGTGGATTCAGTTGTAGGTGAGCTGGACCCCAACAGAATCACTCGGGACAACAGAGTCAGTGCTTAGAAATCTACAGTTATTACCTACACTGCCAGGGAAAAGTTTTTGCACACTGAGGTTTTCCATATTTGCATGTCATTCACTTAATATTTAGCAAATAAACCTATTAAGAATGAGCTATTAAGTGACAGCTATTAACCATTAGAATGAACTATTAAGTGACAGCCAATAAGTTAATAGGATGTCAGACATACACTATTACATATTCTTAGTAGTTTATAAATGTTCACTCAGCAATGTGCCAGTGCTTAGCCAAAATAAAAATCTGCAGTTAATGGTATAAATGGAGAAGTGGTAAAGTGGTTCTTTCAATTTATGTATTGTATTGTTTGAGTTTGCTCTTCCAGTCAGTGGATGCTCTAAACAAATACAACCAATGTAAATGCACAATGGCAACATAAAACACAAGCAAGCTCAGTAGTTTGGTTTTGAGTTGCTGTGGACTGAGCTGGTGATAGAAAAAAAAATAAGAAGAAAACAATCACAACACATTTTTAAACAGTAGATGAATCTGAAAACAAATGGATGAGACCAAGACAAGTGCAAGACAAGTAGTACAGAGTACAAGCCAATAAAAAAAGTCTCAGAAAGTCTTGAGTGCTACCACTGTGTTCCATAACACACTCTGTCCTACACTGTTTGTGTGCATTTTTTGTGAGGTCTCTTTGTCCTGAGAGTTCATTTTTGTTACTCTAGCCGACCTGTGTTCTGATTGCCTGTGTCTTATTAAAAACATGTTCAAATTCAAACATTTTTAAGAATTTCAGTGTGAATGAAAGGAGCGAAAGAGCTACATGCTCAGTTAGTGGAGATATGGGAATATGTTCTGTGACATCACAAAGACAAAACAAGCTGCCTTGGCAGCTTAGATTCCAGTATGTGCATGGACTGAGGTGTGAGTGGTTCAGGTGCTTTTATTTAAAAAGAAATGAGGAAAAGTTATTGACCCTTAAAATAGTATGGCTGAAAGTCTTCTAAGGGTTAAGGGTTTTAATAGTGGTTGAGTACTTTTATGAGTCACTTGACTGCACTGGTTAAATTAGTTGGGGATGTTGTGCACTTTTACTGTGGTGCAAAGAAAAAGGAATATGTCTTTTTACAGCATAGCGTTGGTGGAGAAATAATGCTCAAAGGACATTTCTAAAGTCAGTTCCAGGTGTGAGGCTGCAAATGAACAACCAGTCCCAGTGGTGTGGCTTTGATGTCAGTGCTAACTCACAAAACATATAAAGTAATGTATAGGTGTGTGTGTGTGTGTGTGTGTGTGTGTGTGTGTGTGTGTGTGTGTGTGTGTGTGTGTGTTACGCATCTTTCTGACTGCTTATCTTTCGCGTGGATGTCCCTCGCTCTACTCCCCTTGGGTTTTGTTGCTATGGCAATGTGACTTAGAAGAAATGGAGAGACATGGGAAAGAATAAGAATGCGAGTTTGAGAAATGAGCCAAATGGATGCAGTACATCTCCAGCACACGCTGTGTCATACATGCATAGGCTCCTGTACACAGGCCTCTGTCTTCTGTAACACGTTGCATGCCTTGCTCCCATTCAGCGTTTGGTGCACATGTGCGCTAGGTTTGCAGCTTTCCAGATTTTTAAGAGGATAAATGAAAAACAGCAGCTTCCGCTGATCTCCAAATCTGGCCGCGACTTTGTGCTGGCTTTTGGCTGAAAGTGCCCCTTAGAGTGCACTGACCAGACAAGAGCTCTGCTGAAATCAGCTCCAGCCACAGCTAACGCACTATGACGACTATCTGTAAAAGCAGACATAAGTATGGAGTTTTTATAGTTATTAGAAGTCCATTTTTTAAATAGAAATCAGTGTTAGGAATGACATAAGCTTGTCTATTTAAGGTACTTTTTTGACTGTGTGATCATTCAGGCATGCATTTCAGTTTCGGTTATTGCTAGCGATACGTTTCCAGTACCTGGCAGCAACATTAGCCTTGTAGCTTCAATGCCAGGGTAAAGAAGCAAATTTCAGACACCAAATGTCTTTTCTGATCAAACCATACGGGGGGCAATTCTTGCCTGACTATTTGAGCCAGGAGCTGGAGAGGCAGGCTGGCTCATCTTGAAAAAAAAATAAGAAGTGCTGCTCCAGATCATAACTGTAATTATTAACACAAACACACACACACACGCACGCGCACACACACACACACACACACACACACACACACACACACACAATCAGCACCACATGGTCTCCCCGGGCCATGGGCCCTCATTTCCAGAATCTTCTTTGCAAGTGACTCCTCACTACCATCTGGGCCTGGGCAGCTAGCTTCACAATTAAAATGTTGAAATGGGCATACACACACACACACACACACACACACACACACATACACACACAAAAAACACAAA
>JBBIGA010000132.1:27756781-27770356 GCA_037576975.1 Alestes dentex | reverse complement strand
TATATATATACATACATGTATATAGATATATGTATAGATATATAAATATGTATAGGTATGTATGTGTAAATATATATATATGAACGTTTATATTAATTCTGTATACAGTACTGTATTGTGATTGGCTCCCTAATGTGTCCCCCTGTAGTATTTTATGGTATTTTATTTTTTAGGGGAAGTATTTGTAAAGTGTTTATAAATATATAGGTTAACTTGTAATCCCCCTTTTTGCCCTCACTGTTCTGGTGTGTTCTGTGTTGCTCCGATGGTCCGGGAGGACGATATTTGGTCTCACTGTGCGCTGTATGTGTATGGCAGGGATGAAAATAAAGCTCCACTTACTTACCTACTTTTCAACCTGATTATCAGGAGCAAAGGAGCCTCGGTTACCCGGCTGAGACGTTCCACCTTTTTTCCACCAGTTTGCTTATTAGACAGTTTATTTCTGTAGAACATGATCAGATACGGAGATCTGTCAGTGAGCCTTACGGAGCTACAATAAGCTTAAAAAGCTTTTTTTTATTAGAAGTACACTTTGAGAGGGTCTACTGCTAGGTTCTATCATGAATGGCGACCTTTTATTTCTTGTTTTACTGAGCTGCCGGTGATGCCTGACTAACTAACCTCCATTTAGCTATTACTCCGGTTTTCCCTCAGTTTGGAAGCTACATTTGTCAGCTTTTGGACCTTTATACTGCTGCGCCTCGAGCGGACAGGGCCAGGGTGGGGTGGGATTGCGGTTGGTGAAGGGTTTTCTTTATTTTTTCCTCTCTCCTCTTCTGTCACTGTGTTTTTGTTTTGTTTCTTCACTTTCATATTAGTGTATAGAAAATGCGTGGAAATGCATTGTGAGATGCCTTGTTGGCATATGATTTGAAAAAAAAAAGTTGGAAAAAAAAGCAAAAACAAGAAGAGTAAAGCAAGAGGAGTAATATAGTTCATGTAGAAGAGACAATGTAAGACTCAGAATAAGTTAAACAAAAGAAAAGAAAGCAGATTAAACTGCGTGGTTCTTGAGGACCGTTGCAGTTGTTGTCGTAAAAATAAAACTGATGTGTAGGAACAAGACCATTAACTAAGAGTGGAGAAATGAGGAGCCGCGGAGACGGAGAGTGATCAGCACGGCTGGAATCACTTTTCAATCGTTTAAAGTTTCGTTTACTGAAAAATCATGATTTATCAACACGATTGACCATTTTGTCCCAGCGTTTCAAATTTGCCTGAAACTCTCCTGGCTTGTTTTTTAATGGAGTGAAAAAAAGGCCACATTTTTTTCTCGTTCCCTGACATTAAAAACAAAAGGACCAGTTCATTATAGAAGTATAATTTATTATGCAGTTGCACTGAAATAACTGCAGTATTTTCTTTTACTGGGCTTGTCAAATGAAGCCACTGGGCCGACCTGGTCCTGGACTAACTCAGAGCAGTCAGAGCTGTTCACAGTGGAGGTGAATGGAACCAGACGGCGAACCCTAAAAGCTCCCTCACAGAAAGTTAGTCCGTGAAATGGTTCTGGTTGTACTGCCTGACGCCTGAGACGTTGCTCTAGCAAAGTCCTGAGAAACGTTTGGTCCTGCAACTAAACCCATTCATGGTGGAGGGATACATGCAGGGCGTTGTGAGGCAAAATAGTCCCTGAAGAAAAGTGATTTTGCTCAGATTCACTATTTTACATCATCAGCATCCGTGGAGCTTCACTGGGGGTCGATAGTGAGTAAAACGGCTGGGTTTGTGTTGGGGACGTCTGGTTCCATTCACTTCCACTGTAAAGAAATCTGAGTCTCTACAATGAAGCGTTTCACACCAAACCCACTCTGGATGACTCTGTTCACACACACTGGATTATTGTGGGGAAATTTGGGTGGAGTTGCCCTGCATGGGTTATAATGTGGTGTGTTGACTGTGTTGTGATCTGCTCGTGTAATGAACCTGAAATCTGTACTGTGTGTGTGTGTGTGTGAGCCATTTAAACAATTTACCTTACTCAAGAAGTGAACCATTTCTTCTCCAAACACACACACTTGCCTCTGAAATAGTCTATTAAAACAAGCAGAAGCGAATTTCTGAAACATCTTTTGTGGATGCCTGGCGGACAGATAGAGGGGCGCGTAACTGCGATTCTTCTGAAGTGGGAGAGAAATCTATTTGCTTGTGGAAGCGGCTTGAATAATCCTTTAGTTACACTTGCCAGCTGTGAGCAAAGATACGGCGCTGTGGGTTTTTTGCATGAATATCGTTGGGAGGACAAAGAAATGAAAGCGATAAGCGCGCGTGTGCAGGTTCCTTTGCATAATCCAAGCTAATCCATAATCTGCGCTCTTTAGAAAATATCACTGAAATATAAGTGTGGGGGGGGACATTAATAAGCACACCCCGTTCGGAGCAGCGCTCCCGCGTTTATTTCAGCACTGAGCGAGATTCCGACCGGTCTGGTACGCTGAAGGATCCTTGCCTGGTCTGAGCGCGTCTCCGGGCCGAGGCCTCAATCAATACGGCCTCAGACCAGTCACTGCTGACGTTTGGGGGGGGCGGGGGGCGGTGCAAGGGGGAGGGGGGTCGCTGGAGGAGGCGATTGGACGAGGCGTGAAAAGACAGCAGCCGTAAATGTGTGAGGATAGGAGGACAGGAGGGGCGAGTGAGGCTTAGCATTCATGCTGTCTCTCTTTTCTTCCTCTTCCTCAGCCTCCATCTTCCTCTCCTGGCAGAGACGAGGCCGCGCTGGAATCACGAGATTTACCTCCACGAATACTGGATTAAAATAACAATATTGATTACGTTTACATTCCCATAAATTGTATTATAATTAATCATTTGCATGATGGAGCCTAATTGACATTTTTATATACATATTTGATCAAATATATATATATTTTTTTTGTTTGTTTGTTTGTTTGTTTTTTGTGTCTATATATATATACATATACACAAATATATATATGTATATATTAAGTCAGATGTTTATTGTCCAGATTTTTATTGTCCGGCACTGTTTAAATCTGTTGATTACCCAGATAGTCCAGATAATCTGCAGATTCAATTTCTGCTCTAATCTGGATAAAACCCTGTTAATAATACTGGAATATTGTATTTGATCTGATCGCTGTGCCTTGTGTCTATGTACACGCACACACACACACACACACACACACACACACACACACACACACATATATATATATATATATATATATATATAATAGACTGCATGTTAGATATAGTAAGGTAGTGGTGTGGTGTCGTGGTTAAGGAGTCTTGTGGTCTGAACATGGAAGCTCCTCCTGAGCCTCTCTGTTCTGGCCAAAACACTTCTGGCTACAAACTCTGTAAAAGAAAAAAGAATGAGAAAGGTGATGTTCGAATAAGAAATGGAGAAGGAGCTGAGAAAGATACTTTCCCTGTGTGATTGTGTGCATGCACGCTTATGTTCACTGCAGAGATTTTCTTTAGTTGCTTTGATATGTGGCCATCTTATAAAACTTAGGCTGTCCTTGGAAATGACATCTTGCAGACTTTCCTATCAGATGGTTACTTTGACTCGTAAAAGACTTGTAGACTCTCCTTTCAGATGGTCACTCATGGTCTTTGTAGGTGACTTGCAGGACATGTTTCATCTTCTTAGATGAGATGATAATTTGTTGTTGAAGATGACTTTTTAGCCTCTCCTTCGTGTGTAGACTCTCCTATGAGAGACTCTAATTTGGCATGATGGCTTCTAGCTGTTGCAGAACTTGTAGTTTTCATTCTTATGCCTTTTTAGCATGTCTTCGTGTCTCTGACATGAAGGCTTGAAGCCTCTGTGGACAGCTTGTAGACTCTAATATGGCATGACTTGGATATTCAGCATAGATGACTTGGAGCTTTTGTAGATTATTTTTTTTAGCTTCTCTTATGAGATGATGTCTTGGTGATGCTTTGAGCTGATTAGGGTGGTCCAGAAAGATTTGTGGGGATCTCTGTAAAAGAACAGAGGAAAGACTGAGGAAGGTGATGCTGTAAAAAGAGATGAAGAAGGGGCTGAGAAAGGTTGCAGACACAGTGATGTATGTGTGTGTGTGCTGTGTGAGAAGAGCCAGATGGGACAGAGCGATGGGTCATTAGTCGCCAGGCTGCCTGTAACTGTGCTGACTCCAAGAGTGAGAACACACACTGATCAAACACAATTCACACACGCCACCTGAGCTCTACACACACACACACATGCACACACATACACACAAAAAGCCCACACATCTCATTCGCTTCAGCTGGAGCCAAGGGAAAACAAACACAGCTTCAGACGTCACACACAGTATCACGCACAAAACCCTTATATGGGATCTCGTGTTTTGGGGCAATGGCTGTTTTCCCTGACCTATCACCAGCATCAGCTATAGCCTCAAAATCACTAAAAGTGCTCCACTGAACTGTAATTATGACCTTCAAAACAGAATTAAGGAAATGTTGTGATTTTGATCTAGAGCCACCACTCAATGTGCGTCTCCATCGGAGGAAACTGTTATTGCCAGATGGTAGAAATGCATCATTATTAATCAAGCATAGTCTTGGAGATTAAAATAATGGCCTATGTTTTAGTAGATAAGGTAGAAACCAAGTGTCAGGCATGGGACAAATAAATAAAAAAGGAAAAATATATACTTTAAACCCTAAGCAAAAAGATAAAACCAAGGCAAAAAATGACTTTTTCTGTCATCTAATCTCCTCTTACTCATTGATTCTGAGATTTCTCGGAACGATTGTTGAGTTTTTTTAGACAAATAAACAACACGATCAAGCACTGCTGAAAATTACTGTTTTTTTTTTTCTTTTACAATCCAGTCACATTTTATTTAATTCTAATGAACCAACTCAATAATTTGCCCTGAATTCTGTACTTCACTCTGTGCATTCATCAACAGTGAATATGCAGGTAGCTCACAGAAAGCTCATATTGTAAAGGCCATATTTCCCTACAGA
Organism: Alestes dentex; assembly: GCA_037576975.1. Taxonomy (NCBI): domain Eukaryota; kingdom Metazoa; phylum Chordata; class Actinopteri; order Characiformes; family Alestidae; genus Alestes; species Alestes dentex. Next base: position 27,765,403 of record JBBIGA010000132.1, on the reverse strand, counting down.
GACTGTGCTCAGAGTGCACGTCGTACTGTCTTTGCTAAAGGACCTCATTCCTCAACTTTCTTTACCTATAGGCCCCAGTGTTCCAGCACAAGTTTGTTGTTTACTGGCTAAGGGAAAATTCCCGAAGGAACATAGAACCACTCAAGCAATCTGCCCCCCCCCCCCCCGGCCCACTTTCCAAAAAGAAGGATACTGTGAATGTTTTTAAATGTATTTGAAAGTTAGTCATTTTGATTTATTTCAGTCCTTGTCCTGCTTTTCATACAAATGGACATCTGACATGGCCCTTCACTTGCTAAGTGGGAAACTGCTGAGAGTTTAATTCTCTTGAGTTTTCTCATACCAGACAGAAAAAGAAATGAGAGAGCACTGCTGGGATGGTCTCCTCTTCCATGTACCTAACTTTAGCATAATTTCCTGCAGGAAGCACAACAAGCCATGATCCCAGCTTTTTATTAAAATGTTTGAGTGTCCAAAGTGGGCTTCTGGGTAGAAAAACAAGGCGTACAAATAAAGGAGGGAACGTGAAAGAGAGGGATGTCTCCTGTGGACTGAGTCAGAGCACATCTGGAAATGATCAGAGCCGTGCAGAACAGCCAGAAAACCTGTCAGCTAAGACGGGGAGCACACGCGGCAAAGCACAACAGGGCAAAATGTGACACATTGCAACACAATGTAGCACAGCACAGTGCAAAGTAGCACAGTGCAACACACTGCAGCACAGGCCAACACAATGCATCCTAATGTAGCAAAATGCAGCAGAATGTAGCAAAATGCAACACAACGTTGTACAATAAAACACAGCATAGCACAGTGCAACATGAAAAACAGTGTAACACAATGGCATGGATTGCAGCACAATACTTAATGTAACACAGTCTAGCACATGCACACAATGCAGCTCAGTGCAACACACAGTAGCACAGTGCAATCAAATGTGGCACAGCGCAACACACCGTAGCACAATGACAGGGATTGTTGCACAATATAACTCAGTGTAGCATAGCACAGTACATTACAACACAATGTCGCACAGTGTGACACAATGTAACACAATGCAGCCTAATGTAGTTCAGTGCAACATACTGCAGGCAGCACAATGCAATGTAGCAAAACAGTCTAGAACATGTACCCCTCTGCACAACACAATCTAATGTAGCACAGTGCTACATAGTGTAGCACTTGGAACACATTGTAGCATACAATGCAGTGTAGCATATCTAATGCAGCACGGAGTAACAAAGTGCAGGACAACAAAATAAAGTGCATAGTGCAATGTAATGTAACAGAAGAGCAAACTCTCTTTAGGAACTTAGGAAGCTGCTGCAGGCTTTTCCCAGAAAAATTCCACATAGGTAATAAAGACAGACAGCAAGAGAGAGAGAGAGAGAGAGAGAGAGAGAGAGAGAGAGAAGCCCAGGGGATGGAGAGCAAAACTGCACTCTTGATCACAGCATCAGCCATCAGCTAAGGAATCTCTGTATGCTTCATATTAGACTACAGGACTTTAAAGCCCCACACAGTTCCATGAACGCTCCAGGAGTTGCTCTGAATTTAGTCATAACAACAGTACAGTAGCACAGCAATGGGCATTTTCAGAAACATATCACTGCTGTTTGAAAAGCTCTGCAGCTGCACCTCAGTCAGGGTGTTTGCAAGGATGCTGAGAGGCAAGTGGACATACACTATGCTTTATAAGTATCCAGACACCTCCTTGTCCATAATTTCTTGCAAAATCAAGGCTTTTAACAGAGAACTGCCCATGCTCACCAAAAAAATCATCTCTCATTCTTATGTGGGAAGGCTTTCCATTAGATGTTTGCATGAGATGTTCTCCAAACTTTGGCCACACACTTTCAGGATAAAATACGGCCATTGTTGCGACAGCAATGTACTAACATCACAATAAGCCTTCCTTGAACAGTGTTAGTGTGGTGCGTTGACCCTGTGTGGTTCCGTAGGCTCTGGTCATATCTTTACTAGCTCACATTCCTGAAGATCTTGAAATTCTAGCTTAGCACGTTAGGAAAAAGAGCGAAAAATCACCAGTATCATAAACTGACTGGCCATTTTGTTCCATCGCTATTGGTCCTATTTTGGTAACATAAACTATATTATGACGTGCATCTCAGTTACCAGACTGGTGCGCTGAACACAAATTGTGCAGGTTTCACTTGGAAAGGTCATGACCCCCCCAGCTGAAATGGATTTTTTAATCAGCTTTGCAGCTAAAATGGCCATTCTGTTCATGCTTTTAGGTCAGTGATCTGCATAATTAGGGAGAGTGATGCATTGTTTTAATAAAAAAGTGGGGTATTACCCATGTACTTTGAAGGGCAGGATGTCAAATGCCTCTTCGTAACTGTTGTTCTGGTGGCCATCATGGTGACTACATAGCAAATCCAAACTCCACCGGAAATTTCACACTGAAGCAAATTTTGTTAGGATAAAGCTTCTCCAACCTCACAACAGTTGCTGTAACAGAATTGATGCTTTGTTGCTCCTGAGAAAACATTTCTACTACTTCACAGTCCACTTTTGCATCACTCTTGCTGATGCTTGGCATGGTGTGTGGTAATCTTAGGCTCATGCTTTTCTGTGGAGATTAAAAGACTTTGTGTACAGTTTGAAATCATCTTTCAGCAATGCATATGCCTTCAGCTGCCAAAGTCTCTAATTAGAAGTGTTCTGTGGATACTTTTGGACATCAATCTGTTAGCTGGCACAGGCAAACCTTTCTGGCAAAAGGAGTGAAACAATAGGTATGAAAAATGAGATGAAAACTGGAAGGGCAGCAGAAGAAGTGCAACTTTAGAGATTGATTAAAGGACTTTCTGCACACAGCACTGTCTGCAATTGGTTAGCCAAAGCAGCATTCATCACTTGAGTAACACTTCTGTGCTAATTCAACCCATGTTGTCCCTGTTATTAGACTGACATCTTATTTACATTAAATTCTCATTGCTCTTTTGAGGGAAAATAAACCGACTTATGAGAGCGATGCTCGACTTGTGTATTTGTCCTCAGTTTACCTTGGAAAAATGTGTGAACAACAAAGACAGGAACTTCAGTGCACTTCCCTTCTCTCAACACATTACACAACCCAAAATGGCCAAATGGACGCTCATCAACAGAAACATGAACAATGGTCCAAAACACACAGTGAACGTGTCTAGCAGAATACTACAGCTGTAGACAACAGAGATGTCACCTTGAATGCATGCTTAGCATTACAGCTTTTTAACCGTTGTTAACTGGGATCCTTCTGCACCAAATTCACTTTTTCAAAGCTCTTCACACATTTCTCTGCAGAAACACACAAGAGTTCATGTCATGGCCCAAATGCCCTACAGCAATCAAAGCATAGCAAACACATCTTCAAATAAACAAATCTTCAAAACATCAAGAATAGCTTTGCCCAGTAACAGCACAGAACAGTGCATCGTTACTTTTTAATAAGACATGGTGTGAAAGAAACGAAAAAACCCCCATATATAGTAAATGAAAAAAGGAAATGTAACTCGTACAGTTGGTGTTTACCCGAGCTGCATCATTCGGCCACTGGTTCTCGTCCACATCACCACGTCCTCTTTTGTTTATAGACAGTGCTGGATCAAAATAATGATCCCTTTACCGATGATCAACACTTGGGTAGGACTTCAGCTGAGATGGGAATCAGTTGTCAATTGCCTTTTTACATACACCCAGTCAGCAGTTTGGCCCTGTATTATATTTAACTAAGGCAAAATGTTTATTTGTTGTGGGAACTGTGTGATTGTTAGCAACTATAAAAACACAGATACATGAAAATATGCAGTGATCTTATCTACCTCTCTCTCTCTCTCTCTCTCTCTCTCTCTCTCTTTCTCTCTCTCTCACACTCTCTCTCTCTCTCTCTCTTTCTCTCTCTCTCTCTCACACTCTCCCCTCTACCTCTTGCTAATGATGTCATGATTATTTGTAAGCACTGAATGCCTCTTATAATTCAGTCACTGTCACCAATAGAGCCCGAATGCTCCTCTATGTCACCTAGGCAACCTGCACCATTACAGCAGTAGCAGGAGCTCTCTCTCTCTCTCTCTTTGTCTCTCTCTTTCTCTCTCTCCCTCGCTCTCTCTCTGTCTAACCCCCTAAGTATTAAATGCATTTCATAACCGTTTCATCACTTGTTTTCTCTCTCTCTCCACAGAATACCCAATCTTCTAACCTGCAGCTAGAAGACAGTGGCTCTGTGTTGGTAGATGACACCTCCAGCCAGTCATCAGCCACTGTGGACAGCGAGGAGGAGAGGAAGAGTGCCTTAGAGAAAAGCATGTATGTATGGAGGATTTTAGCAGTGTTAGTCACCGTGGGTGGCTAGAGTCCATGCATATGTAGAGGGACAGTCATGATTACATTGGAATGTCTGATTTCAATTCTTAAAATATCTTTTGTTTATTCCATTTCCAGAAGTTTAGAAGACTGTGAAGTACAATCAGTTCTCAATCATTAGAAAAAAGGGAAAAATATAGAACAGATCATTAGAAGCCTCCAACACTAAATATAAAATCAGATCTATCAGTATTTATCTTCTCTGTTTTTATGCACCCTTCTACTTCATCTGTCCATCCTTAAATGCAATCAGTTACAGCTTTGTCCTTCCAACAGAAATGTGCCCCATTAAGCCGGTAAATGATATGTTTTCCGTCAAAGACACACCAGCATTCACACAAGCAATGCCGGCTGCTCTCGGGCCGACTGCACCGGACGGCCGTTCTGGACTTTTCCTGAACGCACAGATTTCCAGTCCGCCCTTACATATGAGCGACTCGCTGGGGGGGGGCTAAAACCTGCTCTAGAAACATAAGTCTTATTACTTCATTGTATTGCTGGTAGAATTGACAGTGACAGGCCTAACAAGAAGTAATGCAGATGGAACTGTGAATCACAATGCTAACTCTTATGCTGTGTAATGTGCCACAGTATCGGCCCTGTTTGAACACCACAGTTAAATAAGGCCTAATCCTTTCCCTAAATATTTGCCACATTGTGAGTGGAGTGCCTAACTGAAACGCTGCATCAATAATGCTGTTATCTCCTCCCACTGAAAAGCAAAGCTGGCACCATTATTTTCACATCAAACACATGAAAGCTGTCCTCTTCTGCCCGTCCTCTCTCTGTAGGTATGTGCTCACAGAGCTAATAGAGACAGAGAAGCTGTATGTAGCTGACCTGGGACTCATCGTCGAGGTGAGCTACAGAATACCAAACTGAAAAAAATGTGTGAACCTTTGGTGGATTCAATATCCTACACATAAGATTACCTATCCCATAGTCGGGTATTTATTTAATTATCTCAGTACATGAGGTGAAATGATGATGATCTAAATGCTTTTTTAAGTATTTTGCACTTTACACGATATTGTCACGATAACTTTACACAGAACTTCATAGAGCTGTGAAAGAACTGCACACAAAATCAGTTTTTAAGTCAATTTTAAAGTGCATTTTTGGTAGACATTTATTTCAAAACACCAATTACTTTTTGAATGAGAAGCTTTAGAGCTAACGTAATACACAGAATTGTCTTAAGGGACATAAGGCATCAATATTTCCTTATTTAATTTCTAAAGCATGTAAAATGATTGTATTTTAAACACGTTCTTCATTTCTTCACTGTACCACCCCTTTTGTTAAAATTAGGAGTGGTAAAATGCCACCTTTTTACATCCAATATCGATGTTGAGACTGCAACTTTGAGTATCAAAGAAATTTGATACCGATACCAGTCCGATACTGACTTTTTCCCCTTTCAAACAATGCATTTGTCTAGATGCACTTTTAAAATGAAACACTCTCTGCTTCCTCTATAGTGCACTATGTAGATTATAAAATTCGACACCCATAAAGTGCGCAATTTGTCAAGTATGGAATTTGCCAAAGACACTTTATTACACATATTATACACTGGGTGTAGAAGACTGTATACTAATTCCGACATAGTGCACTACGTTGGGAGCAGGGATTAAATTCAGACACAGCCCTGCCACTCATCTGTGTTAGTCCTGCCCTCATCTGTAAACCTTATTATGGCATGATGCTCAAAATTTTGTTAAGCATTTACATGACAGCTCACAGTTTTTCCAAAATCCAATCCAGTGATTTTGGCCTGTATTGGACCAATACTGATACTAAGTATCAAATTGGCAAATCCCTAGTTAAAATGCAATGACAGATGTAGAGAAATTGTTCAAAATTGCTTGGAAAAAACATCTTCTTCCTTTAGCTTACATTCAAAGTAAAGAATGTTTGTAAAGTTAAAGTTGCCATTTTGGAGATATTCCGGACAACAATTTCCTTATTTTGGACACGTGGCCCATAGCACTCAGTGGAGTTGTATTAGGGAATTCCACAAAGCCATGGCTTTAGTATTTCTCAGTAGCATTAAAAGCATGGCTAGAATAAGCAGAGGTTTTGGGCTGACTCCAACAAAAGGGGTGGAAGCAGATAAGGGAGGCATTTGTTTCAACCTCCTACTACCATACATTATTTAAAGTCTCAACTACAACTTCCTAAATATTTGTTGAAGGATGACAGAACTGAACTGAACTGAGACAAGCCACAGTGCTTGTAATGTGTCAACATTAAACCTATGCAATTTTGTTGACAGCACATATTGTTACAAAACAATAGTTGGCCAGTGAGTATATGGAATGTTATGAACAAATAGCATAGATATTGTGTTATGGATATATTACTAGAATGGTTAAACACAGTGTGTGTGTATGTGCCATTGGTGTGTGTTGACTGTTTCTCTGGAATCCTCCACAGGGCTACATGGCCACTATGAATGCTAAAGGAGTCCCAGAAGACATGAAGGGAAAAGATAAAATAGTGTTTGGCAACATTCACCAAATCTTCGACTGGCATAAAGAGTGAGTGTCATTCTTTACACTGTCATTTGGAATTAAAATTTAAATTCAATAAATTAAAGTATTTTGGGATCAATAACACGATATTCAATTATAGATCATATATTGTGCATGCAAATGATCTGCCTCATGATTTGATGTCCCTTTTATAATTATTAAATCCACACTGTATTCATATTTACATATATATATATATTTTTTTCTTTTATTATTTGTTCCTTATGATCTTCATTATGAGCACACCTAAAATAAAAAAAGCTACCCATGAAATACTCAAAACTTAATATTATACAAGCTTACACATTAGAATAATTTAATATGCAACCTTCTTAGTTAGGTTTCTGATGGATAATATAATAATTCATATGTGTGTGTACGTCGAGTATGTCTCAGCTCCCTGGTCAAAGACCTTTTTTAAGTGTAAATAAGTGCACATCCTCATCAATGAACCCATGCGTGTAGTGTTTAGAGTGGTCTAAGAGTGACCTTGATCCCCCATTCCCTATGATTAGTGTGTAACCCCTGCAGCCTCTTCTTACTGGAAAGGATATCTGAAGCTGCGTGTCAGTGCTGAGTGACACTCAGTATAGGTTGTACTGTGATGTGTGTGTGTGTGTGTGTGTAAGTGAATGACTGAATAAGAGTGTAAACGGTCTTAATCTGACTGATTTCTCTCTCTCTCTCTCTCTCTCTCTCTCTCTCTCTCTCTCAGTTATTTCTTGGGTGAGCTGGAGAAGTGTGTAGTGGAGCCAGAGAGACTGGCCCAGCTTTTCATCAAACACGTACGTCTAGCAGTCTTTCTGTCTGTAGTTTGTCAAATGTCTCTCTCTGCAGCTTTTTCTCTCTGCTCCTGTGTGTCTCTCTGCTGCCTCTCTCACTCTGATTTTCTCTCTTTTAGGAACAACAGGACTCTATTGATATGAGTCTGATTGATATGTCTGATTATGATTTTTCTTTTTGAGAATCGCTCTTTGCAAAAAAAAAAAATCGATATTGATTGTTCCTGAGTGTTTTCTGTGATGTGAAATGTGTTTTTGATGCTAACAAAGTGGGAAAATGGATTGCAGCAGATAATTGCAGCTCTAGCAGCCACACGAATGCAATGCTGATGGCTGAAAAATGTCTTTTAGACTTTCAGTATTTTAAAAGGTCGATCCTGAAATGGGTAATAATAACTTAACAGAGACTTAATCATCTGGCATAGAGCTGTATTACTTTTGGGACATTAGTCTTGTTAGTATCACATGGTACTAGATCCTAAAGCTCGCTGTCCTCTCTCTCTCTCTCTCTGTCTGTCTGAGTTTGGAGTGGAGCTGTATGCTTGTTCTCTGTGTTTGGGTAAAGGAGTAAACAAAGCTGAGAAAACACACACCAGCCCGTTTATCCTCCCCCTGTGAACCCACTGTATTTCTGTTCCTCACACCCCCCGTAACGGATACTCTATGTGTGTGTGTGTTTGTTTGTGTGTGTGTATGTGTGTGTGTGTGTGTATGTATCTGTGTGCATGTGTTTGGTTTTGCGTATATACAGGAAAAATGCTCTGAATTCACTGAAAAAACAAGGTTAATCTAAGCAACATTGTGGCCCTCAGTATGAATGTTTCATTTTGTTTATTAGAAAATCAGGTTCTTTCCTTTGGCAGTGACAGTGTTATTATGAATAAACACAGTAACCCCTCACTTTTATGCAGATCATTCAGTCTAACACAGAT
>JBBIGA010000132.1:27694877-27734273 GCA_037576975.1 Alestes dentex | reverse complement strand
ACACACACACACACACACACACAAACACACACACACACACACACACACACACACACACACACACACACACAAACACAAACAAACAACCTGCAACAGATGAAGTGATGAAGTGAGAAAAATACAGAAAAGGACAGACATAAACAGATGTCTATATGACTGATCTCATTGTTGTATCATATTAAATAAACAGTCTTTTTGGAAAAAAAAAAGGATTTTTATATCTTTCAGCCATTTTTACAAAGGTTCCGAGATATTATTACGCTAAGTTAGGAAATACTGAAGGGTTCACAGGTGTTTAGTGTTACAGTTTTCATTTCACAACACTTTATTTGACATGAGCACCCTTTAATTAAAGTGACAGACAGGGGTTCCATTTGTAACACTGTTGCAAAGCATTATAACCTCTAAGGCACATGCTTAGTTAAGAACACCAAATATCAGTTCTAGAAAAACTAAAGTGTTCATTTTCATGCACAGCTTTGTGTATGTGAACACCTGTGGTATTCCTGTACTTGAGTGAATTGGTTGATAGTCAACGTAAACCTCTAACCTCTATAGTTCAAAAGTACTTTTAGGAAAATATGAATTATTTTCATTAATTATTTCTACCTGCATGACTGCAAATATGAAAAAGTGATTCAGGTGTTCATGTCTGCAGCCCTATAGGTCTCCTTAATAGAATTTGTACTATACTACTTTAACTACTTTAAGAAATATATATATAGCAGAAAAACATGGACATGGTTTTCTTAAGTAGGCCTCATGAAAATGATGTTTACAACAGTGTTATAAATCACATCACTTTAGATTAAGTGCGCCTTATTGCTGTTTAAATGAGTAGTATTAAAACTGAGTTGTAGTTGGTATGATTTGAAGCGTATGTATGTATTATAAGTAGCCTTCAAATAAAGTCTAACCAAAAACTGCAAAACAGATGCACTTAAAAAAATCTTAGTTTCAAAGACATTTTAGTGATCCTAAACAGAGTCACTTTTGTTCGACTGTTGTTTTTATTGTAATTACTTCTGAGAGCAAAAGTCAGAAGACAGTGGCAGGTGGGGGAGCGTTTATGCGGGCATTTGCTTCATTTGTCCTGGAGATGGGCCACACTGTTAGCATTGTAAAGACCTTATGGTGGCATGTGTGTGATATACAGAATTGGTGAGTGAGGGACTTAAGGTATTCACTTTCAGAATGGTGCCAAATCAAAGCAACTTGTGTCACTGTCGGTGGGGCCTCCACAGCTGGGGGTCTATTCACTGCAGGACCCCCATGGAGTACCATCCTCACTCACTGTTGACCCAATCATTACCACTGAGAGTGCAGAGACCAATAAAAGGCCACATGACTGTGAACTTGATGGCAGAAGGTCAGGGCCTGGTCTCTATCAATGGCCTTTACTATTTACAGGAAGGTGTAAAATGTCTTATAGCTTTTCCACTCATTTGTTCTTTTCAAGTGTTTCCTCAGCACCTAGCAACAATGGCCACCCAGAATTAGCATCCTGAATACTGTTACATTAACATCTGAATGGTCCCTGTGTCCTGGCACTCCTCCAGTGTTAGATTTAAAATTAGCTATTTGCCCATATTTACACTTTAATTAAGAGGAGTGTGCGATAGAGTGTGGTGGCATGCAGCAGAGTTAGGAACACAAAGCTGGAGATTATTTGTCCAATTATTTAGGCTTTTATTCATTTTTCACATGCTTTCTTAGTCTTCATAGAGTTGTGTGCCATATGAACATTATATACATATTACTTAGCTTTCCGAGGTCACAGTTAACACTCAGGAATTCAGACAGATAAATCGCAAGGAATGTTTTGAGTGCAAATCACTGCTATCAGATTTTACTTTGCTGGAAGAGTGAATAAATGGAGATGTTCTGCCCCTCAAAAAAACGATCAAAATAATGATCTACAGTAGACTTCACAAAAGAAAAAAATGAGCAAAGGAAATATTTCACATTAAGGCAACATTTTCTGTAAAAAAATTAAACTAATTTAATAAATATTTTTTGTTTATATTGTGCTTGTACACTTTCTGATGGATGTAAAACTTGACTGTTAACTGATTTGTGCAAAGATGGGTTTAGGTCACCATAGGTGGTTAGTATAGCGTGCCTGAAACCATGTGGAATAAAACTTCCTCAAGCAGGAACCAACCGTAGCGGGTTTTCCTCAGTCTTTCTTGAGTCTTTAAGATCAGCAGAAGACTTGCTGCTCCAGTGTTGATCCACCATTTTTTTCACTAGTGGCATCACATTTCAAACCATGCTAAGCATCCAAACAGTTCAACCGACGTCACTGCTTCCACATGTGTAGCCAGCAAAAATGAACTGGAAGCTGCAGTGAGCTTTTCGGTATGGCTTTGTCTTTCTTGAGCATCAGAGTGGGTACAAAATTTCAAAATTCTTCAAAAGTCTCTAGGAGACAGCCCCCCTTCATTCTCTCTTGATATTGTTGAGTTGTGGGTCAATCTGAGCGGGCTGTCCGGAGCGCCCCTTCCTGCCTTGGTGGGTCTTGACGTGCTTGGACAGGTGGTCACTGCGCATGAACCTCTTGCCGCACTGCTGGCAGCCGAAGCGCTTCTCGCCGGTGTGTGTGCGCAGGTGCCGCTGCAGCTCATCCGAGCGTGTGAAGCTTTTGCCGCAAAAGAGCCAGTTGCAGACGAAGGGGCGCTCGCCCGCGTGCCAGCGCAGGTGCGCCTTCAGGTGGGACGTCTTCTTGTAGACTTTGCCGCATTCCGGTATGTGGCAAATGTGCAGTCTCTTTTTGCCAAATTCCAGACCGTTGTTGCTGTTCCCAGAGGTCTGGCAGTTGGGACATTTGCAGCGGCGGCAGCGGCGAGTAGAGCTCAGCAGGCTTTTGGATGTTCCCTGCAGCAGGGCGGCGATTTGGGGCTGGTGGCCCAGGACCAGCTGCCTGCTCAGGGAGAAGTGGTGGCCAGTGGGGGTGCCGTTGCTCTGAGGCAAGCTCCACCACTGCTGGCCGTCATCTGCAGGGCCTCCAGCTAGATGAGGAGGCCGGGCTGAATTAGCCTGCAGAAAGCTAGGAAAGTTCTGACCCATGGCATTGTGCTGGGCGTAATACTGAGCGTTTCCTTGGGCCTGAGTGGACAGCATCTTGACTGGAGACAGCTCAAATGAATACGTGGCGGGCGGCTCAGCTGGAGGTGTGAGGGGCAGCTCGTGGTGATGGTGATGATGGTGGTGATGGTGGTGGTGTGAGTGTGAGCCCAGTCCCGTCTGAACGTGGCCAGGGAACTGCACCTTGGGCACAGTAAAGGCCATCTGATGGGCACTCAGGCCCGAACTGGGTGCCATCTCATTGCTCCACAGTTGAAACATGCTAGAGGCTGAGCCCACTGCCCCCTCATAAGAGAACTGAGGGCCCTCGGCGCCCATGCCGCTGCCCACCTGCCAAGTCTGGCTGCACGTTGTTGCCAGAAAAGAGAGTGGGTTAGGGCCACTCTCTGGAGAAGAGCTGGGGGTGCGATCCTGAGGAGGACACATGAAAATGTCATTAACTTAGACCACATCCCAGATAACAATGCTGCCAAAACACTTGGTTTACTCATTACTGAAAGAGTTACTTGTCACTGGTAATTGCTCAACTCTTGCAGAAGGAACCAAATATCAGTAATCCAAATCCAAAACTGATTTATTTGTCCTAGTCACTCAACATTATTTGTTAGAATGCTTTCAAACCGTTTTTAATTAAAAGAAATACATTTATAATAAAGCATTTATAATAAAACATAACAAAAAAAGATGCATTCAAAAATGCACAATGAAAGAAAACCTTGTAGTGAGCTCTACAACTGAGACCACAGACTCAGACTGTAAAGGAAAATAGCGTCCAAAAAATATGACCAAAATAATAACACAAAGTCCACAATCGTATGATAAGAAAAAGTTTCGGAGCTTCTTTACTACTGATAAGATGAGGTTAATGCCTCGTTTGTTCTAACATTATAAAGGCATGATGTGCAGATGGAGATGAGTACGAGTTCATATTTAACAGAGAACAGAAGAGGGAAAAGGCGCAAACCTGTAAGAAGTTGTGCAGAAAGTTATCCGCTCTGGTCAGCGTTAGTGCAGCCATGTGCTCGCGCCTTTACCGGATCCGCACCTGCGAAAGAGCGCGCGGGAGACGCGCACTGCGAGCCTCGAGCCGGGGTAAGAGCACACGCGCATCCACGCAGTAGTAATCCCTGGATCTCCTGCACTCCTCCACTTCTCCTCGAGTTGTTTTTATTTTGGATTTTTTCAGTTCCTTTATTTGATCTTTTCACAGGCGCTGTCTCTTCTTGCACTCCTCTTTCTGCAGTGCTGTCTCGAGCCTGTTGCAGTCCATCTTCACAAGCTCCCACTGCATGTTCCCTTTATAGAGTAAAGCTCCTCACCACGGGGTCTCTTAAGTACCAGGATGGAGGACTGATGCTTGGGGTGGGGGAGATTTTTTGGAGGGGGGCTACCTATCCCCACCTTTCCTTTTATAAATATTACCTAATGATGACCTGTGACCCTCCACCCATCACAAATACACAGAGAAGCATAAATAGTAATAATATGAGACAGCAGTGAAGAAAAGCGTCAACTTTTCATATAGAACCATCACTACTCATTCTAGGAGAATAAACTCACAGATCATTTCTCCCAAATTTATCCCAAATTACTGCACTCACTGGACTGTTATCTTTATTAAAGTTAGTAAAGTTACACTGTTATTTCCATGCCACCTTAAATAGCGTTGCTGTTACTGTCACAGCCGTGCTGTTTGAGGTGCAATGGAAAGTTCGAACAAGAAGAAACTGCTTATGCATACTATCATAAAATCTATCAAAATACTGATAGTAGAGGTTTATCTGTCCTATAAAGTATATTGTAGTGCTGGATGAAGCTTTTGTGCCTGTTTTCCATTTTTGTACACTTTACATTAATCAGTGTTGATCATTAAAAACGATGATCAAAAATGATCGTTTAACTGATTATCGAGCTTTAATGAAGCGAGCTGGAGTTTTATTAAAGCGACCTACATCTGGTCGCGACAGTGAAATAAAAAAGTCAAAAGAGTTGCAGAATACTTTCATTTCTGCAGCTCGTGATCTGAAGACACCCGCGGCTGCAGGCTGATTGTTATGCGCTGATGTGAATCCCTCTCTTTTCTGGACATTAGCATGTTAAACCACTTTCCCAGAGAAGCCCTGAGCTCTCCGGACAGCAGACCCCAGCAGACCCCCGGGTCTGAGCAGGGGCTCATCCTGCCTCCCTCTCTGCCCTGTGCTTTTCATCCGGGCTGAATGTGATGGTCGCCCTTACCTTGACCCCGGGGGTGTGAGGGGTCCTGCTGGGCTGCTCATTGACCCGCTACTTAACATGGGGGTCTTTGATCGGCCTGTATTCAGTCTGCCCTCGTGTTTTCTTTCTCAAAGGTCTCAAAAAATCTGCTGCACGTGCGACTGGAAAAAATGGGAAACGCCCCTCATGGCAAAATAAAAACAGCCAATATTCACCAATCTACACCTGCATTGTAGGAATACAGTACAAAATATATCACACACATATACATTCATCATACATAATGCAGAACTTAAACTGTTTAATTTGTGTATGATTTTCCTTTTTTTGGAAGTCAGTTTAGGCCTGTTTCCCCACATTCATTCAACATTAGTGTAACAGCTGATCATTTTAACAGTACTCTTTTTTTCTTTCTTTCTTTCTTTCCTTTTTTCTTTATGTGGAGACGTTTTTTGTGAACTAAATATTAGATTTCTGTTCATCAGTTTTGTCTGGTCCTCTTAGAGTTTCTCATCCTTCTTCATTCAGCACCACACTCTGATTCACCATGTTCACTCAAACTCTTTTAAAGACAAGAAGTGTAGTGACATTTTAAAAAATACAAAAGAGTAAAAACACAAATTCAGCGTTTACTCTCAAATCATCATAAAATTAAAATAGCACCTCATGTGATTGTGATATTAGTGTTTTGAGTATATGAAAAAGTAAATAGCATGACATAAATAAATGTACACTTACAAAGCTTGCAAATATTCTAAAGTCCTGGAAGCAAAAATGTTTACAAAATTTATATGAGTGTATATGTAAATATCAATGTTACTGCCCCTTATAATCAATAATGTGTGTGTGTCTGTGAGTGTTCTTAATGTATCATGTAGACACAAATCAACATTATTATAAAATTATTATGTGTGCCTGAAAACCATTCTTTTAAAACTGCTGAGAGAGTTCTAGAAAGGCTGGGGCCTCACAGAGAAATATGGCTTCAGTGTGTAACCAGACAACATACAATAAAAATAAGTCTTCTTTATGTTACATAATATATATAAATTTCATAAGACACAAGCTGGAATATGACTTCATTATATAATAGCATAGAACCTTACAAGTGCATTAAAGAAAACAGGAAACCTCAGGAGGAATGCCACTGGAGTAATATTTATTCTACTCCAGCACTATTTATATAACTGTTATTAAATTTTTAACTCCTTGCAGGTAAATTTTGAAGTGGGGGGCAACACACATACCACTCTTTCACGGTCATCTGGTCATTTTTGCATCTTTTGATTGTTAGTTGCACTGTGCAGTATAAAACATGGTACAAAGGCCAGGAAAACACATTGCAGAAGTGTTTTAGGTTAGGGGTGAGATATCTTCATCTTTAAATGACATAAATTTCTTTGATACAGACTTAGGTTCTCTTGCAAAAGCACTTCTTACCATGATCACGAGGAGGATACAATTATACTTTATTTACACTGAAAGAAATACACACCCTTTAACAGTTACATATTGTAACGAAATAGCACATAGTATCAAAGGGCCCATTTCCTACATTTCTGATGTATTTTAATTTTCCATTTGTATAGTTTAAGTATCAAATAGACAAAGACAAACAGTAATAATTTATTTTCACCTGATCCTTTCCCAACCTTTCTTTTATCCCTTAATATTAAAGAGGCTGTTTCTGTTATTGTGCCTTTAAAACTGAATTATGCAAATGACCTATGTTATGACTGGATGTCTGGTATTATGTCTGGACTCAAACACTCCTTATAACCTCAGTGCTTTTTAGTTTAATGGTTGAACAGATGGATGCATGTAAATGCATTGTTTTTTGTGACATCATAAAAATAGCAAATTACAAACAGGGTGTTAGTTTCCATATTAGGGTTATTTGGATGGGATAGTAAATGGAAAGTGGAAAATGTTTACATATTCCATCTATTTTTTAAAGGGAAGACATTTTAACACATTAACATTTCTTACATTAACATTAAACAGCTTTCATAAAACTGGGCAAAATGTCACTACGCAGTTAGTAAAATCAGTCACTCTAAAGATATATTCAGCTCTAAAAAAAATCATTTATTCTCAACCCTCAGTGAAAACAGTGATGTGGATCTGGTCTGAGTCCTACGCTCGCACTGCTGACACACTGATCCACGCTTGTTAGTGCACTGCTACATAATTTATGAGGCTTTGTTTCTTCTGGTTAACCTAAAGAACATGGATGAACAAATCATTAACATTCTTTCTCTAAGAATTAATTTGGTGTAAAATGAAAGCCGTGTGAGAAAAAAGCCATGTTAGAAATCCAGAAGCAGAAACACAACATCATCGGCTGCGCATTCTTGTCTTGAGTGTTTTGGGGGCAATTAAGGGGCGTAATAGTAATAAAAGAAAATAACATTCAAATGCGAGGAAAAGGGTTAAAGGACACAAGTAAAACACATCAAATATTTGAGGGCTTTTTACAGAGGGAGGCCACGTCTTTCAGTGGGCTTCATTACCGAGCAGAAGTTGTTAATTACCCTGATTCTTATTTCCTGTCCCCTAACCCCCCCCCACACACTCCTACCCCTACCCACCCCCACTCTGACTGCATCCCAGATGAGTGTCTTTGAAGTGCAAAGCATGCTCGCCTTACTTTGAACTGTGAAAACAATGCTCCTGTGGTTGTGCTTACCTTCCCCATGTTACCTCATTTAAATAGACCTGGATCCGGCTTCCACCGTTTTCAAGGGAAAACTCATTTCCAGAGCAAGCACAGATCCCAGCCTTCATTAAGCAGCTGTGGAGATGGCAGGCAATCAGGCAGTGCTTCTAACACTCAGGAGTGCCGCACTAATAGATCGCCTCTCACAGCTCTTATGATGACATTTAACTAGGAGCGTATTATATGGGTTTACATACACTAATCGAGATGTTGCGACAATTAGAATGAAATAAAATATAATATGATACAACTAAATTGACACTATTCAACCATACCATATGCTAATTCATAATCTTAATCTTTTTTAATCTTATTAATCATTCTATATACCTATAAATAATCTACAAGACTATCATGAATGTGTAAAGTATCAATGAATTATGACCAATATTATTAACATTAAACTAAAATCAGTTGAATATGATAGGTCCAAAAAAGCTCTATTTAAACTGAATATTAAACATAAACTCTTGCCCTAATGCTGTTAAAGATCAGGCTGAGATTCATCAGACAATCTGACTATTGTTGTCAACATGATACTGTCAAAATTAAGTGTAATCATAAATGCATTAAATAAAACTATTGAAGATATTTTATTATTATTATTATTATTATTATTATTATTATTATTATTATTATTATTATTATAACCTTTATTTAACCAGGTCTTGTTGAGATATACAATCTCTTTTTCAAGAGAAACCTGGCCAAGACTGCAGAACAAATAGTTTCATACAAAAACATAAACATAAAAAATATGTTTATATCACAATCACAAAACATACACAAAAAGGCAAGGACATCTCATCTCAATGTGCAATTATTTAAAACAGTTACATGTATGGTGGCTTTAACATAACCTATTAAAACCATGTAAGGAGATTGTACACTGTAGTTTGAGAGTTTTCTGGAAGTCATTCCAAACAGAAGGTGCATCAAACATGAAAGTTAAAGAAGTGTGTAGTAAAAGTTTGGACCTGACAAACAACAGTAACAGTAGTGATAACAATAATAATAATAAAAAGACTAATAAGACTAATAACAAGACTAAAACTAAAAGATACATACAGAAAGAATATATTTTTTCAGTGAAAAGCAAAAAATGATGATGTTTTTAACATATTTTTAACACAAAGATGTTTTTAACACATTTCTTAAAAGTGTGTACCGTTATCCCAATAAAGGGGTAAACACCACTGAGAGGCTTTATGATACAAATGAGTACAGAGGTGCTCTCTTCAAGGAAAACATGGTTGAAGAGAAAAAAAAATGAAATTAATAAAGTCAGCCCTATTTCTCATTTATTATAGGGTCTCCCGTAATGCAGGATGCAGAAATTCCTACAGCTCCCTTTTGTGTTACCTCACATAAAAATGAGGAGGGAAGCCCCCTACAACCAAGAACACATGTAACATCTGAAGCATTACAACTTACATAACTTGCATAACTTTACTTTTAACATAACCATTAACATAATTCAGCATCTGTTATTTTGTGTGTGTGTGCTGAGAAACCACTGCCACATGAGGACTAGTTTTAAAATCTACAGATCTGACAGAAGTTTCAAATAACCCTACAAAAGTGGAGGCACTAAATTTCTAGCTCTGGGGTGGCCATTCCTTCACTTCCACATGCCCAAACTGGGACTCTAAATTAGGAAAACAATGGACAGAAAAGAAAAGAAAATGCAAAATGATTGGGTTCTGCACTTTGATGACAAGTCTGATGATGACAAATCCGCCCGCTTTAAGCTCAATGTCCTCATAAAAGGAACTAAACAATGGAGGAATGAGCAAGCATGTTGTCAAGCTGTTTTTAGCATGTCTGGGGGCAGTTTTAGAGCCTCAGATCACTAAATTGTCCCAGCTGTCTTGACCATCTGCACTCCAAACAGCCAGCCACAAGCTTTTGTACTGGTGGCCATTTCCAAAAGCCAGTTTTACAGCCTCATGTTGGCTAAATGACCCTCCAACAGCCAACATGACAAATGTAGTATAATGGATGAGACAGAGATAAAAGTGAAAAGGCCTGCTGTTCCCTGCGTCTCTCTCCATGTTCAAGCCTTAATCAGGGCAGAGCGAGACAGTCCTTCTCATAACCACACCGGCTAACTCTGTAGGAGAGCAAAATGGAACAAAAGAGTTCAAAATGTTGTAACTGAGTTCCTTTAGTTTTGATGAATTTTTCAGATGGATACACATTTCCCTTTGTGGTACCATATGTTTAAACAATTGCCATTACTTGCCAGTTAAAGGGCACTTGTAGTATATTTTCTACTTCTGTTGAAGACATAACGCTCTGACAAAAAAATACACATTTTTGTAGCAACATTTTTGTAGTATTTTTTTTTTCCAGGATCTGTACTTAAGACATTTGAATGGTTTTATGTAGCAAAAGAAAACAAAAATAGGCATTTTTATTTCTACACAAACATTTATCAACCCCAATTTAATCCTTTTGAGTTAAACATGGTCGCTTGTGTTATTTTCCATTAAAGACTTTATACAAATCACCCATGTTATGATTGACTGCAGTTTCATTTCTCTTTCAAATGGCACCGTGGCCACATAAACCAACATTTACATACTTTTGCATATTCGGCCTATACCACTTTAGCTTGGGCGTCCTCTTAAATGAAGCATTCCAAGTCAGAGCATAGGTCATTTACATATATCATTCTGAAAGACTTAGTAACAAAAACATCATGTGGAGTTCTAAGAGGTAAAGAGAAATTGGAAAATGTCGATGTAGAAATGTATTTTGACTCTTCCTGGTCCATTAATCCATGTGAATATCATAAATGGACCTTGGGGAGAAAATGCAAAAATGGTAGCATATGGTAGCATATCATCTAAAAAAGGGGACAAAAAATGTTTGTTGGAGCAATACCATTGGATTGCTTCCCTAAAAAACTTTCATTGGAAAGTTTAAATACCCATTTTTGTAAATGAGATGTGTGAGTATGAAAAACCTTTTTTTTTTAAAAATCATTTTTCTTCGCCGTAAAAGACTTTTGCACAGTGTTGTCTGCCTCTGTGTGGCATAAGAACTTTACAAAGTGACATTTACATATTGGACAGACACTTCTTTCCATAATGACTTACAGTTTGAACACGTTGCAGATGTAGGTGAATGTAATGTTAAGAGTCTTGCCCAAGGACTCTTATTGGTGAAAAATGTGAAAGTGACCATTCTGTCATACACGAACACACCACGGCACACAGTGTGAACAGTATGAAATTCTTCCTCTGTATTTAACCCATTCACCGAGTGAAGCAGCGGGCAGTCAGGAACACAGCGCCCAGGGAGCAGTGTGTGGGGACGGTACCTTGCTCAGGGTACCTCAGAGGTGCTTAGCAGTCTTGGGAATCGAAGCCACACCTTCCTGATCGCAGGGCGAATGCCCTAACCACTAGGCTAGCAGCTGCCCCGTTGTCCCTGTTGGGATTAAACCTCAGTGGAGTTGCATAGAAGAAAGCACTATTACACACTACACTAAACTGTACTACACTGCACTACACTACACCAACTGCTGTTGTGAAAATAGTATAATGCAGAAGTGTGCATGCACAGTAACACACCACAGATCAGTGATGCAGGCTGGTCAGCATTTTTCCTTCTATCCCAAACTTTCAGTGACAGTCCACTTGCATGTGCTGGAACTCTCTGCTCAGGTACAGCCGCAGAAAAGTACATATTTCTAGTTGTCAGAGAAAACTTTTATCACTAGCAGGGGCACTTGAAGTTTGTTTGCATTTTGTTTTCCAGTACTCTTAACAACTTCAGAAGTCAGATCACAGGAGCCCATGATCAAAGCGCCTTTCGGTTAGTTCAGGAAACACAGGAGCTATACGCCACGCTTTGATACTCCGCATCAATATTTCAATTCAACAATCGCTTGACATGCACCCGCACTCCCTCAGACGAAAGACGAAAGGAGAGAGCGAGACGGAGGGGGCTACTGAAACTCCGTATTAAAGGACTAGAGAGTTGTGTTTTTTGTTTTTTTTTCTTTTTGCTGCACGTCAGTGACTTCCTTCATAGCAATCTGCTATGAGTGTCATTTAAATACAGCTGCTCAGTCTTTTGGCCGCAGTAAATTGGCTATGTAGAATGGAAAAGAAAACTAAATGATAAAATTCTTCAAACCCTTACAGCCCTTTGCTTTCTGGCATCTGAAGGAATTTAGCTCAATGTTAAGCTTTGAAGAGTACCTCAGCACTTTGAACCCGGACATATTGAGAAGACACTCTTTTTGAAGAGCAAGTATTAAGACTTGAAGGTTTTGCTGCATTGGGAGTGAGATAAGAATTTGATTCACTGTGTGTAAGTCTATTGTAAATGAGTTCAGAAGTGTTTGATGCGAACTCAAGTGAGTTCTTAAAATGTACCCAAAAGTAAAGAGTTTCTTAATGCACATTTGGATGCATCTTTGATGAATTACATTGTTGTTAGTGTAGTGTCCACATACAGGAAAATACAGCAATAAAGGGTCCAAAATGGATGGATCTTTAATTGGTAGATCTTTCCAAGACTTTAATTGGTAGATCTTACCTTAATGTCAAGATACAGAAACAAATCATGTTCTTATGCGGACCCCTGCAAGTAACTTTGAAGTTATGTGAAAATACCACATAAGAATTAAGCATTGTTTTGTTTTCATCCATGTGTATAATCACAATGCTTGGTCACTGGATTATCCCATGCATATAGCCCCTTTGGGTCTTGAGCTCTGAGCCCCCCTAAAGCCTGGGGACACTGGTCAGTAATCAATCCCTGCTTTCATGTCTCATTTACAAAAGTTGTTCTTTAAAAGCGGCTCTATGTTATTACTTCAAATGATTCATTTTTAGCATCTTTATTTTTAAGAGTGTACAGAATATTATATACATACTTCACCCATAAACTTACATATATATATATATATATATATAAACTGTATTGGTCCAATGTACTGGCAAAATTTGTGTAAACAGAGCCTGCAAACATACAGTCTGCGCTATTATGTGTAAAATATTTAAAAGTGTTCACATAATTGTTATTGTCTGTTAATGGCTTACTAAGAATTTCACCACTCATTCACTTCCCTTTCATATCATTCAAAATTAATGGTTTCTAATTGACTCAGGGAAATAAAAATTGTTTATTTATGGACCATGTTTGCTAAACCCCATAAAAAGACTAATTCCCTACAATAGCTGTCAGGCTAAAGCAACATAGTATGAATAATAAAGAAGCCATGGTGAAAACAAAAGGAAAGAACAATGTGATTATCAGTCACAAAGCAGCTCCCAACAAACCAGCAGAAGTTTATGAACAAACGAAAATAATTAGTCCAAACAGCTGACAGTATCATTCCACAAGCATCAAGTTAACGTGGGTATTGTAGTGCACATGGACCCCTGCCAATTTCCTTAGAAAGCCTAAGTGATGGGTAGACTTGTGAGCATGTGTCATGTTGAGATGGCTGCTGTTCCAATTGCATGTGAACTGAACCTCAGCTGGATTCAGTGTTGTACTCCTCAGCCTTAACTGGGTACTCCTTGTATTCCTCAACAGAAAACATCCCTACCATTGAGTAATTTTGATACTCCTTGTATTCCTTAACAGAAAACATCAATGTTATTGAATAATATCAGAAAAAATCTAAACAGACACATAGTATAAGTATAGAACAATACATACATAATAATAATACATAGAATTGCGTATAATAAGTATAAATGGAACAAGACCTTGTGTTTCCATATTTAACGTTTTAGTTGTTCTTATGCACTATGAAAATGCTCTTTATTCTGTGCCAAAATGACATGATGCAATAAAAATGGTCCAAAACAACTCTGAAAAAAAAATTATATCAACTTACATTAACAGTTAAGAATGTTTTCCTTTCTTTCTCCTGCAAGTACCTATTTTTTATAAAGTTATACAGTTCTAGTTGCAAGAATATGTTCAAGAGAGTTGCACAAAACATCAAAAGTCATGATTCTAAGTGCTGTAATGTGGCAAAGAATTTAACACTTTAACTTTCAATATTTTCAATATTCTCCGTTATCCCTTGAAATGAGCTAGCACCAAATTGACAATATAAAAAAATCAGACAACATAAAAAAATCACTCCATGCTGCTATATTCTTGGCCTGTAATGTACACACA
This sequence comes from Alestes dentex, assembly GCA_037576975.1. NCBI lineage: Eukaryota > Metazoa > Chordata > Actinopteri > Characiformes > Alestidae > Alestes > Alestes dentex. The sequence continues at coordinate 27,720,097 of JBBIGA010000132.1, read as the reverse complement.
GACATACAGCAGCACACTTTAACAGTACCTCTCATGTGCATTATGTATGTATGCGTGTATGTATTTAGCGCCCTGTACATTTTTTTTCGCAATAAAGATAATCTAAAATAAAAAGCATCCATTTTCCCCTGACACAATAACAAGGATACGTGCAGGTCCTAGGTGACATCCTACTCCCACTCCATTCAAATTATTTTGAAAACAAGAAGGAAAAGGTTTTACTTCCATTTTGACAGGGGAAAAAAATCTTAAAAATATGCGTAAGCTAACAAAAAATCTAAAAGGAGGACTCGCTGCACTTTTAGGATATTTAATTGGTTGCCATGGCAGAAATTTAAATGTACAATACGCAATCTTCCACAATTTTGTTTGGAGTCCACATTTTGCTTCTTCAGTTTAGCACAAGAGCTATGATGCAAATTCACAGTACTAGCACTAAAGTTAATATCCACCCATTAATAAGTACAAAATCTGCAAAACTTCCCTCAACCTGCTCAAACCATTTCCAGTTCTACAATAAGGTGATGCAGTTTAGTCGATGTGGTTTAGGTGGGAAGTAACTGAATACATTTGCTCAGCTCCATGTCCTGAAGTAACTTTTGGATAGATTTTACCTTTAGGCTACTGTCCACACCTCTGACTGTTACTGAATAACCAGACCTCTGCAAATACACTATGATTTGGAAAAGCAGTGTTAAATATGATATCTAGTTATGGTGACTTTTTACCTCTCACAATTTCACACAATAAAATGTAATAGTAAACTTCTTAGCATTAGTCTTTCATGGCAGCTGACATATACCTATATAAACATTTATGAAGTCTTATTACAAGAACATGTAAGCCCTTTCTAGGAGTGACATCAGAAGCAGCCTTTATTATTTTTATTTTTATATCATTATGTCATGCTTATTGGAATAATCCTTTCTACATGTTAATTTGGATTTATGCCAGTTATAAAAGACTCATGCAGGTGTAACATAGTTTCGAATGCGACCGAGCTTTCTGCATAGAAGGCTTTAAAGAGAGATTGAAAGAAAATACTATAAAAAGTGTAAGAGATGTGTCTCTGTTTGCGCACTATTTAAAAAGGCTAATTTGGTGTGTGTTTGTGTGCCTTTGCAAACACACACAATACAAGGTCTCTAGCAGCTCATGCTGGAGGCCAGGAGAGGCCTGCTCTGCGGTGCCACTGCCCTGCATTAATGATGAGCCAATGAGGCACTTGGTTTGTGTTTGCTGAGCTCCGTCAGCAGCTGTTGAGGCCTCCTCAGTCAGCACAGCCCCTGTAAGGAACGTATGGGGGGATGTCACCCCGCAGACAGCTGTGCACCGCTGTGTGGTGTGTAAGCAGTGGCGCTTTGAGGGTGCCACTGCGTGACAGGGAGGCACTTTCATCTAATCCTCTTGGTGTAATCCGCACCTCCGTACCTCTAATTGACGACTACTCATCAAATACCTGCCTTTGGAAAATGAGAAACTTAAATATGTTTTTTTTTTTTCCCCCTCTCTCCTTCCCCTCACTCTTTGCTTGGTGTGCAATAAGAATTCTTAATGCCACAGATGGAGGGGGACGCACATTATGATGGAGGGGAGCGGCAGGTCGAGTTTACTTTTTTTGATCTTCGCCTTTAATTGAGAGAGGAGGCAATAAAAAGGCCAAGCCTACTCCTGGTGTTCAATGGCAAATCATATTTAATGCAGTCATCTATAATGCAGCATGCAGTGGAGCAAAGAGTGTTATGGACTGTGGATGAAATAAATGAGCTTGTTAAGACATTGCTTCTGTAAGTTTTTCCAGTGGTTCAACACACCTGAATATACAGTATTCATGTCCGCACAACATCCACTGCAAGAAAAGTATCTTGGGAAGTGAAATCATATTAAATATAGACAGTATATGTAATATTTCTTGTTTTGTGCAAGCCAGTTTACTGGTGCAATTGAAGAAAATCACTTAAAACTTTTAATTGCAGCGCATCTACTGTACATATTATTGAAATATCATTTAGCTGTCAGATTAACATGTCTTGCTTATCGAGTTTCTCATTTCCCATAATGTTGTTCACCAGGCAACTAAGTACAGGCCACTAGGTCCTGCCATTAAAGCAAAAGTTTGGCAAAAAATATACAACAAATTTACAAATATACAGTGGTAGACAATGTTCACAGAGAGGGAATAAAGGTACTCCTGTTAAAAGATGTCAAAAACATGCATGTACTCGTGTGTATTTTTACTTTTTACTGTTCACTTTTCACTTTTACGATTACTTGCTTTTAAATGTAATACATTAATTGAAAAATCAAATTTACATACCCCTCAAGAAACCCAACAAAGACATGACTGGTGTTCCACAGTTGCTTCTTTAGTTTAAAACTACAGCTGCAAAGACAACATTGCTAACAAACTGTAAAACTCAATAGTTGCCCAACGCTAGGGCTGATATTCGCAAAGCAGTCATAAATTACAGAATTAGGTCTTAAAACCCCAATTCTTTTTCTTTTTTTTAACAGAAACAGGACTATCTGTGTAACCATTAGATTCAAGGCTTTCTTAGCAACATTAACCCAAACTAAAGAAGTCAAATTTTGACTTCAAACCTTTCTTGGCTGATTGATTATTAAATTGTTAAATTGTATTGCCAGACAGTCTTACAGTCCAGCATTTCTTATCTTGTGTCTTGAGTTCATGAAGTCCAAACCCCAAGTGTTTCCAGTTATGTAATTTAAAAATACTTCTCACAACATTACAATTTTCTGGAATTCTGAAGCTCATCAGAGGTCCCAGCACCAAGTTGCAGCTGGAAAGCTGTGACTGGATATTCAGCATTTAGGGGGCTTTAAAGAAAGGGGCATCATGAATGGTTTGTTTGTGAAAGTCCATCTAGTTTATACTTTACAGTATTGTTTTAGTATTTTTGTAGATGTAGATTACACATAGTATATTTGACTATAAAATGAAATGTAGTAAAAGAAAAACTTAAAATAATCAAAATACATAAAATAGTACAGCGGTGGAATTCATATTCCTTGTTCCTATCCACCATTCCCTTACAGAAAATGTTTTCCATGACAATACAGCAGTGTCCTTAAAACACCTGCATGAAATAAATTAAATTGCAGTAAACAACATGTTTTATACACTCCATTACTAAAACAGACTTCACTGAAACTGCATTATATTGCAACATCATTCAGTAAAATTGGAATTAAGGGTGCACTTAACTCAGATGTGTTGAATCCAAATAAAATATTTAGTGATTGGCTTCTTTTGGACTGAAGCTATTTGGCTAATGTGGCTAACAAGGATGCTTACACCGTCACACACACACACCTCAATTTCACCAGGTTAAGCCATTTCCAGTAGACATGCTTATGTGGTTTCAGCTTATAACTTACTTCTACAAAGGAGCAGCTGGTCACACAGCTGAAAAACACAGGAGCAGCAATATTAAGACTTTTTGTCCAGATTTCCCCCTTTTTTTAAGATTACAGCTTTATATATTGCCTAGTTGAAATTACCCAACAAGCTGATCTGTAGTCTCCATGATATTAATTTGTTGGGTATTACCTTCCATCACTTTTAGCCACATTAGCCTTTTAGCTCCAAAGCTGTGAGAAGCTAGTTTCAGGCATAGAAGAGCTACACTAGGGTAGCGGGTAGAAATTGTGTACATTTGATTTTTTGTTCAAACTCTCTTTTAACCTGAGGCACTGAACCCTGTTCATGTTAGCATGATGAGGTGCATTGATGTCACTTATTCCATCAGATCTTCAACGATCAACTATTCTGTTTCGCCACCACAAAACAGAAGGTGGTGGTTGGCAAAACAAACGAACAAACAGAAATGAGAAAAGGAGTGATGAAAGAGCAAACAACACATGCTACATGCCCCACAACCATAACAGGCTCTAAGTAGGTTACACTTCTAGTAACCTAATTTTCTTGGTGCTCCTGTTCTCGCCACAGCGTTCCAGCCTGGCTCAGAACTTTCCAAAGAGAAGAACTATCCAACTCCATCCAACCCAGGTATGCTAAAATGATAGAATAAAGCCATATTCCTGCACATACTGCATGCCCCCCAAACACTTCATTATAAAGAAAGATGATATTTAGTCAATCTATTGATGTTGCCTAACTAATTGTAAAACGGGGGGACTCAAAAGCAGATGTTGCATTTCAAAGCACTTGTGAGCAAGGAGACAGGTTATGATTTATGCTAAGATGCGTGGCTTCAAAGCACTGAATGAGGCTTCTAAACAAATTGAACAAGTCAAGCGTTATTCACCCAGGACCGAGAGTGTGCCTGGTGCATGCAGATCAGAGGCGCGCGTCTGCCGCTTGTAATATCCCTCAATGGAAGAACAGGTCCTCTGGGAAGAGGCAGCAGATAGTGGTTAGCACTGAGTTCTCTGTGTGTGTATGTGCGTGTGTGTAGGCATGAGAGCCTGGTGCCAACACCATCGCAACACCTGTGCTCAGAATCAAACCCTACTCATGTCAGGAGCATGATCAGGCCGGCAGGGGAGGGGGGACGCACCTGGAGACTTGACACCTTTTCTTCACAGCACCATTCTTTGCCAGCCGATGGGGGGATACACACAGTCTGTGTCAACAATCTGACGCAATCTCAGTAAACAATGATAATTATTTATGAAGCCATGGGGTACTGTACAGCGATCACTGTTTCGGGCGTTGCAGAATATGCCCATCGCTGTTGTCTCTTCAGTCTCATTGGCATGTGCCTTATAAGCTGTGACAGTTCAGATTGAGAGACAACAGGTTTTGATGAAGTCGAAAAAGTAGAGCGTATCCTAAAATGCTCCATAAAGTTTTGCAGATGCCTCCTTACAATGTACTCAGAGTGACGCCATTTAACAGTGTTTACAGCCCTGCTCCCAGAGCCCCCCATGCTCTGCAGTGTTTCCCACTCCCAGCACACCTGATCAATCTCATCAAGTAACTTACAAGTCTTTCTTGGGCTGAAATGGGTGTGTAAGAGCAGGAAAAGACTAAAATGTGGACGATGGTGGGGGTCTCCAGGACTAAGGTTAGGGACCACTCCCATAGAAGTATGAGATCCTGAAAAATATTTAGTTCTTTGAATTGTCACAGTTCCATATATAACCAATACATTCACTAGAGTACCCTCCCTTGAAGAACCCATTTTAAAGGTTTATATGATTGCATATAAAGTTCATCCACCCATCCATCCATATTTGGAGAAAAATTGTTCTTCTGTGGCATCATACAGAAATGCTCTGTGGCACATATGAACTGTAGGAACTTAATTTAAAGAAACATATTTCTTTTCAATCAAACAGAGCAGTCAGCATATACAGATTTTGTTACTTTACGTAAAATATGACTGCAAGAAATGCTGACATATTTTGTCCCATGAATAGCATTTTATTTTGAATCTGCTGCAGTAGAAAAACCTCTTCAAACTATGTGTTTTAGACAAGACTTTTGGTTTTAAAGGATCCAGACTCTTCCTACATTCTTTCCAACGATTCAAGCATGTAAAGTGACAGGCCGCATGCACATCTCTCAAAATTATTTCCGTCTGTTTTCTCCCATTTGATGCAACCCAAATTGGTGCTGAAGAAACGAATTGCTAAATTTTTAATTAACTTCATAACATCTGCACTTCAGCTTTGAGAGAGCAGGGAGATTTCCTTTTAACCTATTCCAGCACATTTGCACACCAAGGTAAAATCTTGATGCTGGCACTCTTACAGAAAAGAAGGAGGAAAAAAAAAATTAAAAATGGAAATGAACCCGTACTTGTGTGTGCAGATCAAAGACACAGAATTATTCAACTTTTTGCCATTGCTTGATCTTCAAAAATAAAAGGGGAGAAACTAGAGTACATAGATGGATGGATCCGACTAAGTCAGATACCATCTTGTTGTTTGTTGTGTGGCTTAAGCCTATGTGTCTATTTTTACATTTCATCCCAGAGAAAGATGCAGGTTTTACAAAAAAGACTGGGCAAGTATTTGACTGGGCAAGGGTTACCACCCGAACCCCGCCACCACCCCATACCCCAACCCCGCCTCCCCCACTGCAATACTGAATGCTCCACTTATGATCTGAGATGGTCAGTATGTTTGTGCCATTAATACAGACAGTTATAAATTCCATTTAAATTTTTATGAGATTCATGTACAATATATAGTGTTGTGTTGTGGTGTAATATGTCCTATATTATATTAATCTAATTAATTATATAGGTTTTTTGACATATGCATACACATTTGTAAATTAAATCTAGAAATATCATAGAAACATGTTTTTGCTGGTTTCTCAGTGCTGTTAAATAATCGTAACTGCTCACCTGGCACTGATTCTAGACTCTGATGCTTTTCTAATAGCACATGAATCTATTTTATAGGAAACGAAGGGTCTGAAATGGTAACCATTAAGCCAAGTCCCATTAGAGGGCCAAACAATAAGCTTTTATTTCTAATGGTTGTGATGGTCTTTCTTCAGCAGGGCAGCCAGTCAACATCCACTTCAAATAACTTTAACATCAACTAATTTTTTGTGTATTTTGGTGTAAAAAACATAATTTGCAGACAACAACAACAACAACAACGAAAATAATAATGATATTCTCGCTGGTACTCTCACTGCTTTGGCACCAGATGGCAGTAGTGAGCCAGTGGAAAAGTATGTAGGTCTCTAAATTACACACATCCATTAGTATTAGGTTTACACAGAGACATTTGAAAACAAAAAAAAAAACATTCAGTACAATGTGAATTAGACTCTGCTAAATCCTGTCCACAAACACTTCTCACGTTCACCTAATGCTACTGGGGCAAACATAGTTGAAATGGGAGAGGCCGACCAACCCCACCTCTCACCCCCCTCCAGTACACCTGCCCTGATGTGGATGATATTCTAGCACAGCGCTGCTTCTTCAACAAGTCTCTCTTTGATAGAACTCACACAATACTGGCTCTGTGTGGCAGCCGTCACCTGCCTACCTGTGGGAAAATAGGCCACAGCCCTGGAAAGACCTGCGACACAAATGGCAGAGTAATTAAGGCCACAGTTCACACTGAGAATGGAAGACAATACTGATTCCTGAATAAAACTAGCTTTTTTTGTCCTTTATCCACCTCTCCACTAGGAGACACTGTTTACAGCCTGGCAAAAAGAGCTAAAATGGCTAAATCTGCATGTGTGGGCTGCTCTATGGTTCAGATCATCTAGCTCAGCATTGCTTTGTGGTTTGAGACTCAGCTAATTCGGCAGAGGCTTTCTAGAGTTCCTAAAAAATACATTCTAGAGATGAACAGGTGTGGATGCAGAGGCAGTAATCAGATGAATTTGGCAACCCTATCGACACACCTTGTCCAGGTAAAAGTCAAGAACTTCCTCAAGATCAGCTTTGTTTCAGAATCTGTATATAAAGGGGGGCTATTAGCAAAATTTTTGGTCACATATAGACCTACTCAGAGGGAAATCCCGCTGACTTTAAAAAATGTCTACAGAATTAAATGGTTAAGTTGTAAGCAAAGTCAGAGTGGTTACAAGTTAAATGCTCCATTCTTTAGAAACTTACCAGAATTCAGAATTGATTACAATGGTGGTGATTAGAACCAGATGTCTGAAGAGTTTGATGCCTTTCAAGACTTGTGCTCAGAAGGTTGAATGACTTGACTGACCATGAAATGTCATAAATATCAGTGCATCAGTAGCTGCTAAATTCAAATTCATATTCATGCAACCAAAGAAATTCATTCTACCCCTGGTACTGGTACTGTTTCTGATTTAGACTGTAAATAAAGTGGTTATGGTTGAGTCATAGACATCGTGACCCCTGGCTCCTGCCACCGCCAGAGATAAGTTTCTCTTATAATGTCATATTTAACTACTGTATATTGACTTAACGTCATTGCAACTAAACTTTACATTTTTTGTTACTGATTCCCTTTTAAATATAATTCTAGGTTTTATGGACGGCTTTTTACCGCTTTGAGAATTTTTAACTTTTTCACAATTTGAAATGTTAATTAATTAAAGTTTAATACGCTAGGATGTCTTTGGAAAAAGTTGACTGCTTTATACTCACATCTACAGTTACTAATTTTCTTTTTGTGTTTACATTCATTCTGTTCTTGTTCATCATCTGCAGTGCTGCTACCCATGTTCAAGGTCTAACAGAACTGATCCCAAAAAAGAACATTTGCTAAGCTTATGGATGCTGGATGTACAAAGAAGATCCACTGCAGTTCTGTACAGAACCCAATACTTGACTTGATACATTTTAACACTTCTCAGTATTGTTTCTGCTGATTTACTTCTACCTGAGCCACTTTACATTTCATAATATTTTTACTCCTTAGTAATTTCCCTTGACCTACTCTGTGATGCCTTGATTCCCTCTTGTTTCAGCTTGCTGAACTTTTGATTGAATTTGGTTTGTTGTTGCAGAGTTCTGTCTTTCATCTATGGCCCTTAAACCCTGTTCAGCCAGTCTGAAGGTGGCTGGCAGCCCCACACTGCTGATACTTCCCCCACTCAGATGGGCTCTGCTTAAGAGTGGAGCTGCATATCTCTAAAAAGCACATCAGCATCAACGGCTTTTCAAAGCACACACGGCCTTATACTAAGCTGAATAGCTAGTTTAATGTAGACTAGTTTTGATTTTGCTGGACCTTTGAGCAAATAAACATGAAAACATTCACATCAAAATTCACCCCATTTTACTGGTCATCACTATCATAAAATTTTCCCACATTGGAAAGAGAAGCTTGGCTTGAAAAAATCAAATGACGAAAATGTAGAGGTCTGAAATTTAAATTGAACAGCAACAATATGCACATAATCACACTGGCATAGCGATCAGTTTGCATCAATAGGGCCATTTTCGTACAGTCAAATCTAGAAGACGTTTTTTTGGGCTCACACTCTCCAAACTATGTATAAGTTTTACGGTAGTTGCTGAACATTACAAGCTGAGGCTTACAGAGGTTAGCGCAGTGACCTTTATGTATCTATCCATGCTTGTCCCCTCCACCTGCTTTAATCAATCGTGCTTTCAAAAAAAGGGAAAAAGCCCTACTGCAGTCAGCAAGAAGGGAGGAGGGACTCCCAAGGCACTTGGCTTTGTCTGCTTTTGGCCTAGGCCATCAGATAACAGGCAGGACAATGGCCGCCCATTCTGTGCTCCACTTCTTAAATGACCAGGAAGCGCTTGTGAGCGGCCCCGCTGGCTGGCTCCCTGGGGCCCGCTCAGCCCTGACGGGGTCCGGGCCAAGCTGAATGGCTGGAGTGCACGCGGGAGGAAATGAGAGACTGGTGGCCACCCAGCCGGAGCCATGAGTGCCCTTTGATGCTAGAACCAGAAGGGCGAAGGTTAAGGGTGGGGCCAGGGTGAGGCGCTGGATGACAGAAGAAGGGAGACTTACTGTGGGCCACTGCCCAGTCACTGGGTGCCATTGAGCATCTTTTCATGTTTCCACTCTCTCTGTCCCACATGGGACAAGGCATCAAGGGAACAAGGTATGGACTGTTCATTCATTCCAGAAGTGAGCAACCCAAATCAGAGGTCATTAAAAGTATTTCAAAAACCATCTACTTTACTCATCAAAATCATCTGTTTTTCTCACTTTGAAAAGAGGATTAATAGACCCGTTTGGTGTCCAACAGTAGCTCTTTACGAAGGAGCTATGAGGCTAATAATCCAACAGTAATGGAAATCTGTGCCTAATGAGTAAGCATCATACTAACTCTATTCCTAAAAAAGAATGGAGAATACTTCATATTTCTGTTAAGATGGCTGCTTTTTCTTGACTCCTTCCTGGCAACTTCAGTCTTTTTCATATCAGCTCCTGATGTGAACTTTACTGCTGATTAAGGAACTTTAGTAGGACAGTTGGTACTTCAGAGGAACTCTATTGTGACAAGGTATGAATATGCACCCAAAAGGCTTACAGCCTAAATATAATCCTGTTGGCTGGGCCCACTCCATCAAAACCTGCTTCAAATTATGAGCACTTGAGCCTCATAAGGATGGCAGTAATAAGACTCTAAGGACTATCTAGGAAACTTTGAAAACCTGGCACACCGTCAGACAGTAAGCATTGCTGTCAGGAATGTGTAAAATGTAAATGAGTGCATTAAGTGGAATAGTGAATTTCTCAGCATTCAGGGAGGGAAAACAATTTAGATGCTATAGATTTCATCATTGTGGTCCTTTCATCACTCCAATATCATTGCATTGATGTACTTATTGAAGTTTTAGCTTTCATTTCTTCAGTTTAAGCAACATTTTACAAACATTATCTAAGCAAACTAGATGGCTAATGCGAGCATTTATAAAGACTTATTCCAACAAACGTCACACTTATAACAATTGTTTGTGAAAAGACATCAACATGAACTAAAGTAGTCTGAATAACAATTAATACTTGTTGGATTGAGCCTTCATTAATGTTAATGTAGCTTTATTCACTCGTCATGGAAGGCTTACTTAAGTGCCATGAAGGTTCTGAGATTTTTATATTAAACTGTTTGATGTGATTTTTATAACCCCCCCCCCCACCCCACCCCCATCCCACAAACCCCCCAGTAATTTATACCCTGGCTGGCTGTCATTTATCTAGTGAGCCTCACTATAAGTTCTTTCGGTCATACGTGACCTGGCCTGAACCTTGTCTATGAAAGCGTGCAATTCAAGTACCTCCTCCATCCCATCCCTACACGCAAGATCCACTCGAGTGGTTCAATGACAGAGAGCAGGCTTGTACTTCTAACTGTGATTCATGGTGTCATCAACTAGATCGCAATTTGCACACGACCACTGTGCAAATTCAGTAATACTTAGATCAGGATTTTGACTAAGAGTAAATTTCTAAAAAAAATTGACAGGCTTATTATCCCAACAAATTTAGAAAGCATCAGAGTCAGCACTCTTTCAGTGGTGATCTAAGAGTCCTTCAGGCCCTCCAGCCTCTTTACTCAAAAGGTGTGTTTGTATGTGCATGTGTGTGTGTGTGTGTGTGTGTGTGTGTGTATGGTGGGTGTGAGACAGGAGAGCTGTAGTCCATTGCAGGCCTCTCTCAGGCACTGCATTTCATCACTCCCCACTGAGGGTCTCAAGGGTGGCTCGGAAATGGAGCACAGAGTGTGAGGGCCACATGGGTGGAGAACACAGTGAGCGATGGAGACGCGGACAATGCAGCTGGCTTTTTTCACGGTGCCGTTCAAGGCTGTGTCCCAGCCTTACATTAGTGCATCACAATGCTGAGGCAGATGCCAAGAAGAACAAGCCCAGCATAAACTAACATACGTTTTTTCATTCATGTAAGGGCAGTGTTAGCCTGTATTTCTTTATTTAGCATAATTCATAATGAACATTGCTAATTCATAATGAAAAATATTACTGTATACATATATTAATGTATTATAAAACAGCACCTACAGCTAGCAAGTAATGGAAGTTTGTGCCTCGACAGTTGTTTCAATTATATTACATATGATACAATTACAATTATTATAGTCATTTTTTTACATCTTGACACTCACTTCAAACTGCACTGAGCTGTTGAACAGACTTGCCAGTGTCGGATGCATTTTAACAGACTATAATAATGGACAAATGTACAAACAATATTTAACACTGCAGGCAACATACTTTTGTCCATTTTATATGCATGTCATAGCTAAATTAGTCTTATAGCTAAAAAAGGGGAATTATACGGTAAGAAAAAGGGACTGTGCTGTTGAATGCAGTCCTGTGGTGCAAAGAACACAAATGATTCCTCAAAGCTACAACATGGTCCTTAAGGTCCAACTAGGTACCTTAAGTGATTTTTAAGATACATTACAGCCACAGTCCAAGTAGAAAGAAGCATATTTGTACCTTTTGACAACTTTACTATTTTACATTGAAAAATGAATTAAACACTTTGGAGACAAAACAATGTTTGTTGAATCAGTGCAGCTTAAAATATAACTACAACAAAATACAGCACAATTATGTTCCCTTTATTAAGCTCCTGAAGACCCTTGAGGGTACCAACTCTTAAAAGTACAGTATAGCACACCACACACATCTTGGTTGATCAAATCCGTCAGGCTAAAAGAAAAACTTTTTTGACATTTTAATTTGTCTCTGAACCATCACTTTAATATCAGGAGGTCTGAATCAGATCACTCCTCAGTGCTCAGTTCTCATCTTGTTATTGGGCTAAAATCTTAGGGCCACTGATTAATTCACTTTGTGTTTTTGACCACATAAAAACAAAACAACAACAGAAACAAATCAAACAAAACATCCATCATTTTTATGATCAGTCATTCATTTACTTTAGATCTGGGTGTAGTAAAAATGAGCAATTGTTGTGTCATTTTAATGAGAAGTGATCATTAAATGATAAGTGATCATCACTATATTAGTTTTTGCAAATGTTTTGGAATGTCAAAAAACAACATCACCATATTTAAAAACTTCCTTTAGTGTTTACTCAATATTTGAAAAAATATTAATTTGAGAAGGAGCAGGAAGAGATGACACATTTCAGATTTTAAACAAATGTCTTGAAATGCATGAATAAAATAAATAAATGACGGTGTAACGGACTGGGATCTAATCAGCTGTCACTGTGCAGTTTATGCAGTTACCATGCTTGTTGTTGCTTATAGGTTCTTGGTAATTTAATGAAAATGCTAAATGTATATTATAATGTAAAGTATATTATAATTTTTTTTCCAGTTACGATACATCATTGCATTGCCTGTCCCATGCGGTCCTATAACAGCTGCTTCAGTCTTCTGCTTGCTTTGGCGCCACTGATGCAAAAATGCTGCAAATACAACAGATGCCTTTGGTCTTGTCTGGGTTTAAAAATGACAAAAATAAATCACAATAAATTGCTTTAAGTAATGTATTGCAACTGTTTTATGTCTCATTTCTTGTCTTTTTCCACGTTGGACGCTTTCTGCTTAAAAACAAACCAGAAAAAAGTGCATCACACTTGGCCAGACATTTAATTGCTCTCTGGACATTCAAAACAACATGTTCCTGTGAAAGCGCAGGCACTTAGAACACGAGTGCTGTGTCAATAGTTATTGCCTACTTGTCAGAAAGAGCACTAAGACAATGCAAATGTTTTCATTGTTTTTAAAGCATGACAACTTGTCTTGTCATTAGGAGGAACAGGAGTGTGACTGGCGTCTAAGCCACAGCAGGGACAGGAAGCGGAGGGAGGGCGCGTGGCGTGACCTTTTGTTCTGCGAGGAGGACAAACCATGATGGACCACACCTTGACCTCTACCAAGTGTCTTTTTTTTAACCGAGTGAAGAAAATATAAATCACATCAGTCTGTTCTCTGTTGAAGTCAAAACAGGTTTAAATATAATGAGAACTAATTTAGTCTGTGCTCTGAGTGCTCTTTGTTTTTTAATTTATTACTTTTAAAATGTAGGCCAACATTTTCAGTTACTTATTATATATACAATTTTCAAACACACACACTATATTTTAGTCATGGAAGAGGAAAAATGTGAACAAGGGCACTGAAGGAGACTCTCCCTCTCTCTTTCGGTCTCTCTCTCCCTCTCTCTTTCTTTCTCTCTCTCTCTCTCTCTCTCTCTCTCTCTCTCTCTCTCTCTCTCTCTCTCTCTCTCTCTCTCTCTCTCTCTCGGTCTTAAGCAGGAACTTAATCCACCAGCATCATGTCCATACAAAATTCAAATGGCAAAATAACTTGAAAACAGTTAAAGCACACGAAGCTTAAAGGAATATCAAATTTCAAATCCTACACTACACCTCTGCTTACATGTCAAGTGAATTAAGACCATAAGAGACATAAACAGATCTGTGTGTGTGTGTACAAAATGTCTACAAATTGATTTTAACTTGTACTAAACATTTTTACATAGTACATACATTCTGAAGTTCAGGATCAAAACTTCATACTTCTAAGTAACATTTGCTAGAAATATGCTATTTCTGCTTACTTTCTGTAAACTTTATAATACAATTTCTTATGGTTAAACTTCAAATATTTGAGTTAAAATATTATTCAGCCCAAAAATAAGCAAACGCAATCATGATGATATAGTACGTATTAATAATATATTTTATTCTTCTTGTTGTTGCCAACATACTTAAGACGATTAAAACATTATTTTGTAGTCTACATTAAACAATTTAAATATGGATTGCTTATGATGTTATTACATATATGGGATAACTAGCTAAAAAAGTTATAAAAAGTTATTTTGAGCACTAGTGCATATCATACAGAGCCCCACTGCCTCAGTGGGCTACCACTTAAGCCTGTACACATAAATAAATGGAGAGGAAGATAATCTTCATTATAAGTATGTGATGTGTTATCATATTAGCATGTAGAATGCGAGGTCATATCAGTGCAAGGTCAAAAACAGAACATCTGCGTTCTGCAGGCAGACACACTTTGGGGCTGGTGGTCTTCTCTGGCCTTCAGAGTCAGCTATGGAATGGACAGTCATTGCGTGAAAAGATAAAATAAAAGCTAATGAACTGTGGAGGAAATCATTCATCTTGAGAGACTATAAAAATGGATGGAGAGACACACTTGATGGAACAGGAAGGGAGAGGTGCTGGGGATGGAGACAGAGGGAGAAGTAGAGCATGAGTCTCTGAGACGAGGTCAGAACCAAAGGACATAGCATGGCTGGTCAGCAGCAGGAGCCCATAAAAAAGATTAAGAACAATGAAAGGAACTACAGTATTAAAAAATCTCAATGACCCCTCCCAAACAGAGAAGAATAGAGTGATGAAGCAAACAGAGACTCTTGACCCAGGGGACCAGGACACACACTCAGCGTGGAGTGGACAAGGGGGCTAGCGAGATATTTTTGTAATCTAATGAATGTTTATGCAACAAGGAGAGTGATAAGACACAAAGGCATGGAGACACTAATAATTAACTTTGCCCTCTTTGCACAACCTTCGTGCCTTTAAGTATATAAACAAACACATTTGCACCCCCACATTCAGCTCAGGGCAACAACATTTTCTTCACTCAGAGCACGGAAGGTTTATGACTGCCAGGATATATCAAGAATATACCATGAAGGATTGTCAGACATACCACTGGGGTTGCATGCAATAAATTGGCTGCTCCAGACCTGTCAAATCTATGGAGACAGACATCTAGATTAGATTGTATATACACACCAGCCGAAGCGAATCAGGCTGTCAGTCTGTTGTTTATATTGTCTTTGTTCAAGTTTTAGTAACTCATAGTGGAGTGCTTGGGCCTCGTCTTGCTTGCGGGGGTTAACGCTCCATATCCTCTTCCATTCAGCGCATTGTTCCTTTTACCGCTGATTAATATCTTGTTTAAACAGCCACCAGACGCAACGCGCCATCAGCGTGTCCATAAATTCTCCAGAGCTGATCAACACAATGGCTGCATTCTTGAACACAGGCCTTCGCGTATCACAGCATCTCTGTACCTCTGGAGACCAGGAGATTCAAGGAATATAGGATCAAAACAAAGACATCATGTCAGGGAACCATGGCTCTGTTGATGAAAAATGAACCCAAAATAGATATAGTTCACAAGTTTTGGAATATATTCAACGCTACAAGATTCTGTAATAGTCCCCTGTTGACTTGTGCAATGTTGCCCACACTGACAAAATAGGTCATACAGTCAAGAAGTGTTGTGATGTGGTGGAGTGAGGATGAGATCATTGGTAATGAAGCATGTTCTATAGCGGTCACCAAAAGTCACGAAATCCATCTCATGTGTGTCCTTCTGAGGTTTAATGACTTTTTGGCATTACCTAAAGCTGAACTTGCAGGGTGGATGACTCATTTCGTCTTGTGTAAATCCAGTGTTTATTGGATTTTTTTCATGCACGGACATCTTGCAGTTTCATTTTAAGACACAAGACTAGAACAGACCAGGGCTGGTTGTCAAACTTTTTCTTTACTTAAAGATTCTGCACAAATGCATCCAAAGCATGATAAAAAATTATCCAGAGCATAAATTCATATAAATGTGTTGTTACATTTGTGCTTAAATATGTGTTTTTTATTAGCTGCTAAAATGTGTGCATGTAACAAACTGTTTAATATATGAGATGCACTTTTATCTGTGTTCTTTTTTATATTGCTTTAATTACCTTGGTTCATTTACATTTACGGCATTTAGCTGACGCTCTTATCCAGAGCGACATACATCAGTGCTCAAGTAGTCCACGTCTGTTCTTCAAACCTGTAAAGCTAAACTTAAATCAACATCCGCTATTCAACCAAATTACTGTAAGCTAAGTACACCTAAACAACTCCTGTCAAAGAGAAGTCAGAGGTTAAGCAAAAGTAAGGAAGGCATGGAGATAAGAGTAAGTTTTTAATTTAAATTGATCTTAAATGTGCTTGGTATTGCCATGTTTATGACTTACTTTTCTTTTTTTAATTTTTAAAAAATAATTATATAAAATTATATTTTGGACGGGTGGATGCGGATATCCATCTCAGGAACTGTCAAGTAAATAAAATGCTAGGTGTAGGTTCAAAAATAACATGCAACATCTGAGATATTTATTTGAACTGTAAATTCTGAATAGTCATAAATAAGACATTCTAGAGGTTCTGGCTTATATGAAATTTACACTGTGAAACAGTATGATTTCAATATATCACCCAGGCCCAGCAGTTTGCCCTGAAGGATAGCAGACGTGATGCCAGTCATGACTGCTTCAGGTCAAAAGCGTGGCCTTCCGCACGGAGACTTAACTGCATAATAATTATAAGAATAATATTTAGGAGGAGTTCATTCACAAGGCCTAATGTTGGGCTATGACCAAAACAAGCCTTTCATTCACAGTGAGTCACTCTTTGTTTCATAAAGGGCTGGACTGTGTGTAGATTTGTATCTCAGGCTGCCCTGTGGACATTGTTTAGAGGTAGATTATACAGGCCACTAGATGTAATGCCAAGATGGAACTGGAGTGAACTCCATCACGTTCACACTCAGGCTCAAATGCAGAGGGGAAAACTATATCTGTTTATCAACTTCCTTTGCTTTCCCTGATGTTAACACTCTTGGAGACTAATGCTCCACAGAAACCATCCAAATATCCTTAATAAATATCATTAATCTTTAGTTAAATGAACAAAACATCCAATATTCAAAAACAAACAATATATACGCTACTGTTTGTTCCAGTGACTGTCTCTGTGCAAGAAGGAACCAAAGATTAAGTCACAGAAGCTACAGAAGAGTACTGTCGTACGCAACCCTGGTCAAATTGCCTGATTTGTTGATGTTCTAGGTGAAAAAAGGACACATTTTCTCCAGAGGGTAAAAATAAACATAATTTGGCCTGTGTAAAATTGTATATATAGTGTTTAAATATAGATGTGCTGCTCTCTATGTTCTGACTGTATATATATATATATATACATACATACATACATCATACCCACAAACTTCTATATTTATATTTTTGTATTATTTGTATTTTATTCTTTTTTTTTTTTAAAAAAGAGGTATCTCTAAAAATAAATAAATAAATAAATGGTAAACATTAATATATTGAATACACCATGCAAACCAGTCATCAACCATCCAGTGCCCACTTGCGTGTTAATCGTAATGTAGAACAGTATCATGTCTCTTATATGAGAAGATCAGTGAAAGTTAGAAGATCAGTGAACGTTAGAAGACCATTGAAAGTTAGCAAAATTTTCTGGAGGATTCTGAAATTCTGGAGGATTCTCCAGGTGTCTGTTTCTGAGTATAGAGAAATGTGTTACACATTTGTCTGTCTCAATCTACCATCTGAAACTGGAGATTAGGATGAAAAATGCTTTAATAAGACGCACTCTAAAGGTGGAAAATCAAGGAAGGACATGATATTGGATCCTACGTGTCAAGCGGCAGTTTGATCAGTGAGGTAAAGCCAACATATATGATTACATCTCTGAAGCCTGCCTTTGGATCTGAACAGCATATTGAAAAAGCAGACAGCAATCTATCCCCACAGGAAATGACCAACTCTAACCATGGCTAAACACATGCGGTTTGCGGTTACACCTTTACCCTGTAAACAATGGCACTTTGATCTCAGTGTGGGTCCTGCACAGAGGTATACATTGTATACTTCTTCCCCTTTGACTTTGCCACACAGCCAAGAGGGACGGGTCACTGAAGAGTTAAGGGCACTGAAGATGGGGAGGGTTGTCTGTGTGTGTGTGTGTGTGTGTGTGTGTGTGTGTGTATGTGTGTGTGTGTGTGTGTGTCTGTATGAACTGAAATAAGGACTGAACATGCCATTTCACTGTCTTTGTTCTGTAACCCCTTCCCCAGTAGGACCCAGAGGACTGTTCCCCTCCATCAACACCGAGGCTGGACAAGTACACCTTTATGGGGTCTCTGCCAACCTAGGATGTAAAAAGCCATCACAAAGTAGTTCTTCTCAGTTACAGGGAAAAAAAAAACTTTCTGTCAATTGGCTCCAAGCACCTGACAGGAAAATACAATGGTTCCTGATGTCAAACCTCTGACAGCTATAAATGAGCTGCCAGGTAGCCCACCCTGAGTGCCCTGGAGGGTTTCACTGTGGATGTTCAGTCATTCCAAGAGGAGCTGTTGTTTTGTACTGAGGACACGATGAGCGCCTCTGTGGCTGTGTACAGGAATATATACACAGAGGACCGTTTCAGGCAGACCTACGGTACAGAGGCGAAGCAGAGTGGGAAGGCTCGCCTCAGAGACACTCTCTCCAAACCGTGCAGGTGCTCCCGGGACTCCTGCCTCCACCTGTTGAAGGAACGGGTGCCCATTTTCAGCTGGCTGCCAAAATACAGACTCAGGAAATGGATTTTAGGAGATACTGTGGCAGGGTTAACTGTCGGTATACTGCACATTCCCCAGGGTAAGACAGTTTGGCTTACTTTGCTTCCCTTTACTTTTTACATCAAAAATCTCATATTTTCATCCACCAAGAAGGGGCTGCGGTAATGTAGCTTAGCCTTCAGACACACACAGTGATGACACTAACACTGCTGACACCCGTTTACATGCACTGAAGGGTTTTCTCTGTTGTCGTTTCTGAATTATTTCAAGTGATAAAACTTTCTTTTTTCAATGACATTCAAATATATGTGTGAGGAACATACGTTTATTCTCAGTTTCATTTTAGTCTATTCAAATTATGTTAAATAAAGTTTAATTTCATTACAGAGCTTTAGCATTGTGTTTTTGACCAAAAGTGCTTAAAAAAGAACCACAAATTTCAGCTTCTGTGCTGAAAGATACTTGGTGTACTGAGAAGAAGATTTTTTGATCATGGTGTTTACTAGAAAGGTTTCATTATGAAAACAACAGACTTTTGTTTAAAAAAAAAAATTAGACTGTCCTCTGTCCTCCTCTCTGGTGATTAATATTAATGTGTAAAACTTTAGCCGCTTACTCCTATTATTTCCTGACCTGCAGTTGTAGGAAATCTTTCTTATATATCTTCATTATCTTATGGATTTTACTGTCCAGATTAAATGTTTTACAGAGAAACTTTAACACAAATTTATGAGACACACAATTAAGCCAATAGAGGATGTGATCAAATGTGTTGTCAGTACTAATACTTATGGCAATTCTGTTATGTATGAAACATTTTGGTGCTTAGTTTTATTACTTGAACAATCTACATTATGGTTCATTTGTCTTTAGTACTCAGAGTGTATTTTTATGTTGTCAGAAACCAAGAATCTTTTATTGTCCCTTCCTTTCCCTCTAAACGCACCCCTAGAATGTATTCGACTCAACATTTGATATAGTTCGGTATGTCTTCTGCCCATGACATAATCACAGTGTATTCCAATCACAGTAGTAACAGTGATATAATTTCTTCTGTGTCAGGAATGGCTTTTGCTTTATTGACATCAGTGGCTCCAATTTATGGCCTTTACACGTCGTTCTTCCCTGTGGTGCTCTACATGCTTTTTGGGACGGGGCGCCATGTCTCCACAGGTAACACTGGCTCCCTGCATTAGCAGGAGTTAAAGGTCTTCTCATATATTTTTTATCTTTGTATAGACATTCTACCTACGCTTTATTCATTTACCAGGGAGAATTGATTCATTTTACTGTTTTTAAACATTTTTAATGAGTGTGGTGTCTTCAGACTAGTGTAATCCCCAACAGTGATTTCAGCTAATCCTATGTCCACCAGAATTTTACATTATATAGTAATTTTTATATGTAAATATCAG
Organism: Alestes dentex; assembly: GCA_037576975.1. Classification (NCBI taxonomy): domain Eukaryota; kingdom Metazoa; phylum Chordata; class Actinopteri; order Characiformes; family Alestidae; genus Alestes; species Alestes dentex. Next base: position 27,699,859 of record JBBIGA010000132.1, on the reverse strand, counting down.
TAGCTTTCTAGCTAGTTTTCATATGATTAAAATAAACTGCACTGTGTATTGGGAAATTATAGCAACTGCATCAAGAGAGAGCTAAATGGGAATTTCCTATTTCAAAACTCAGTAGATATTCTAAAAATCATTCATTAAGTGGGATTTCTTGTATTTGTAATAATTAAATGTAATAACTTTTTATGATGTGGGTTTTAGAAGCATTCAACACAGGTATCTGGTTCCTATCACCATCCCTGTGAAAAATTCTGACTCAATAATTTTTTCTCTAAAACAATCATTTCACATCAAACCACTCTGAGGGACTTTGGATACACTTTTATTATGTAGGCTAATTATACAGAAGATAGTAGAATTCCACCTTAAAGTTAAAGTAAGAAGGGGTTAAAGTTAAAGTTAACAGGCTGCTTCTATGAGCACTGGATAAGGCTCCAGCATCCCCCATGACCTTGTTTAGGGTAGGTGTCTCAGATAACGGATGCATGGATGCATGGATGAGATGCATTACATTTTCAGTAGATATGTAATTTAAGTGCATGAGATTACAACTATTACTAGGACCAGTTGACTCTGAAGCTGCACAGTTTTTTCTATATTTAGTTAATTTTGTATACTGTTAATTTTCTTAATCTGTGAAAGTAATGCACTTATTTAGCCAGTTATTAACCTAATTTTTGTTAAATATTTTACAGCCATTAATCTTCTTGCATTTATGAGTACTTCTTCATTTCTGAACTTGCACAGGTACTTTTGCTGTGGTGAGTCTAATGACTGGCTCAGTGGTCGAGCAGCTGGTGCCCACTCCTCCTGCTCTAAACTCCAGTAGCCCAGAGGCTGCAGAGCTGGAAGCCCAGAGGATCGGGGCGGCTTCAGCCATAGCATTCCTTTCAGGAGTGATGATGGTAAAGAAACAGCTCCACATGTTGTACAGGCAGTATGACAACATATATCTTTTGTGTATTGTCTGTGTTATAGGCTGAGCTTGACTGCGGGGTTTGGCCAGGATTGTGTTGTTTCATAATAACGACAGTCTGTCGACTGTGTTTATGGCTTCCGTCCCCAGCTCTGCATGTTTGGTCTGCAGTTGGGCTTCCTCTCCACATACCTATCTGAGCCCATTGTGAAGGCCTTCACCAGTGCAGCCGCCTTTCATGTGACTATATCACAACTGCAGAACATGCTGGGATTACGGCTTCCTCGCTACACGGGCACCTTTTCTCTCTTCAAGGTTAGACGTCTCTATGTCTAAGGGCGTTATTGCACAGAACATCATATTACATAGATGATATGAAGACTGTAAGTAGGATAGAGCTGAATAAATCTAAAGGTTTTGAATGAAATATATTTCCCCAAATTATATTAATTGAAAGTCGTGCCTATAACGATTCTCGATTGTGCATCGCAGACGCTGGCCTCAGTGATGGAGAACCTGCCACACACTAACCTGGCTGAGCTGCTGATCTCGCTGCTCTGCCTGGCTGTACTCATTCCGATTAAAGAAGTAAACACACGTTTTCGACAGCGCCTGCGCACCCCCATTCCTGTGGAGATTCTTACAGTAAGCAGTCACTGAGATAAACTTTGGAGTACACTTATAAACATAAGAATGGCAAAAATGGTTCTTTGGAGAAATGGCACTAAATAATGTCCTTTGGTTCCCTAAAGAACATTCTTTAGATGGTTCTTTAATGCAGGGGTTCCCAGTCCAAATCTGGTGACCTTGCTCTTCTCGTTTTTGTGTTTTCCCTAATCTCAGACCTGATCCAGTTTATTCGTTTATAAACTGAATCAGATGAATCAGGCGCAGTTTGCGTGGGGTAGCCAGAACTGGGATTAGGATCTGTTTTTTAAATGGACCATTTTTAGAAACTGGATGTGGGGGTAAGGAACCCTTTTTGCAGGTTTAAGAACCTCTGTATAATGTACGGAGCTTCCTTGGTGCAGTATGTCTAATTCAAGAACCATTTAAAAACCTTTATTTTTTAAGAATGTAGTTTCACAGGCGGATAAAAATGGTATACGTCAGTATTCTGTTGTGACATTTGAGGTAATAGCCTTGTTCATGTTCTTTCTGGCTGCAGGTGATAATTGCAACAGGAGTTGCTTATGCCTCTTCACTGGATTCCACATATGATGTACAGATAGTGGGTCACATTCCAGCAGGGTAACTATAATTTCAACATTGCGAAAGTAATTTACAACATTGCTGATAAGTCAATCCCAGTTTGCATTGTTTTAAATGTAATTCTTTGTCACTGGTTTTGTTTTGCAGTTTCCCTCAGCCTCGGCTGCCTGCTTTGCAGACAGTCCCAGACATAGCTGGTGACACAGTTGCGATCACGTTTGTAAGCTATGCTGTGTCTGTGTCACTAGCAATGATATATGCTGATAAGCATGGCTATTCTATTCACCCTAATCAGGTAAAGCTATTCTCAAACCACTTATTAACATAAATCATGAAGTAAAATCAATAGAATAGTATGTATAGTAATGTAAGCACAGTGGAATTAAAATTAATTGTAAGTATTATTTATTTTGTTACCTGTCCCCTTGCCTTTATAAGAGCATCAGCCCTGCCATGTAAGGATTATACTAGCCTCTTTTGGTTCATTTTAGTCTTCTCTTTGAGAAACTGGGTGCACATTTCAGCTGGAGCTTGTGTACGTCTGTTTTGGCATTTCGTGTCCAGTGTTCCATCATGTCTGTTCAACCTGTCACACACCCCATGCACCCTACTAGTGTAACCTTTATCTAGAAGGATTGGTGCTGTCATTAAAGGAATAGTTCTTATTTAAGGAAAAGACCTTATTTAAATTATTTTCCACTTTTGTATTCTCTCACCCAAGAAATGTCAGGTGTACAAAATTAGCTTCTGTAATTTAGAACTGGCACTAACATTGCTAACAAAACACTAGAAGTCGGTACTCACCCAAATCTGTTCTACAAATGCATCTCCAAAGCATTTTTTTCCTGACTTGTTAATGTGAAATGAACAAAAGTGTTGCCATACGCTTCAGTGCAGGGTCTGTTTTCATAAAAAAACAGATCTAGAATAAGTTTTTGTGTCAACAACAGTCATGAATAAATTTTTGCTCATTTTTAATAGCTCATATTTTGTCCTAAACTACATCAACATCATATATGCAACATAAACGTAGAACTGAAAGTGGGTTGAGAGAAGTTTTTTGTGAAGTATATTTATGGACACTTTGGGTTCTGTCTCTGGTTTTTATGCATAAAAGTGACTTCTAGCAGCATTAGCTTCAGAGAAAAAACTGAAGAAGCAAAATTTGGACACCAAACATGTCTTGGCTGATTGACTATATTTAGGCAAAGCAGAAAATTGTGCAAATTAGAAGGGGACCCAAAAAGTATTAGAGAAGAAATTATGTAACTGTCTAGTGTTTTCTCTGTGGACTGGATTATATTACAGTAATTTATTTGCGATGTGACAGGCTGAGAGATATTCTGTGGTTGCCAATATCTCAGTATCACTGTATTCCTCTTTTAGTGGAACTGTTTTTATTCATAGATTGTAAATAAACGAATGCATTTTTGTACTTCCATTTTTCTCAAAAGCTAAACGTATCGGCAATGAGACTGTGATATAATCACAATAATAGCTACCATAACAAAGGTTCACAGGCTTCAGGCCCTGGCCTATGACTGCAGATGTGTGTGCCAATATTTCAGGCAGTAGCACACCTTCTTGTTGCCTCATTATAACCAAAAACAAGAAAACTGCTTAGTTTGCAATTTTTGTTGTTTATTGCAGGAGCTGCTGGCCCATGGGATTTCCAACACAGTGTCTTCTCTCTTTACTTGCTTTCCCAGTTCTGCTACACTGGCTACCACTAATATTCTGGAGAGTGCTGGGGGATACACACAGGTACCTTATAAGACTTCATTTACTGCAATTATATCAGAATTACACCATGATTGAACATTTCCAAGTTTTTTTTTTACCTTCACAATTTTTCATTGCTAAAAGGATTAGTTTTCTGAACAAGAGGGACAAATGGTATGTGTGGTCCAAAGTATCCACATAGTTGTCTCAAATGCCATGTCCATATCAGTCTTATATGACAGGTGCCATATTCAATAACCCTAACTGCACTGAACAGCCCTGTCTAAACTGGTTTTGTTTTTCTGGGGGAGCCATTTCCTCTGCAGTTATTACTGTACCTATTAGTACCTATCCAAATTGCAGATTTAAACTGGATGAAAGTCACAAACCTGGGTGGCAGTCACCTTTGTGACTTTACCAGGTAATACTAATCCATCACAAATGACATTTAAACTATTGGTTTGTGTAACCTTCTAGCTTTCTGGCCTGTTCACAAGTCTGGTGGTGCTGGTGGTGCTACTTCTCATTGGTCCACTATTCTACTTCTTACCCAAGGTGAGGGTGTGCACAGAACAGAAATTATACAAGTCAGTGAGAGCACCATTGCAGTATCAGTAGATATACTGATTTTTTCCCTTCTCTTTGCATAGGCTGTCCTTGCATGTATAAATGTGACAAGCTTAAGGCAAATGTTCCTCCAGTTCCAGGACCTCCCAGATCTGTGGAGGGTTAGCAGGATTGACTTTGTAAGTATTGCACCATCAGTGTGCAGCCTTAAATTTAATATTCTAGCTATGGATATGAATAAACACTCATAGTGATATGGAAATGTCTGGGGCCCTTGGTCAAACTGCATGTTTTGATTTTAGTTTATTTATCTGGCAAATTTTACAAACAAAAACACATTTTAGACACTTTTTGCAGTAAGTTAAACACAGCAAAAATGGAAATTGTCCACACTAAAATTACCAGAACAATGTGATAAGATAAACCTTTGTTAGTACCAAATTTGCATTGTTATGGCAGAAAGTGGACATAACAAAAGTATGAGCATATATATATATATGTGTGTGTAAAAACCTGTATATGTATGTATACATTGAATATATGTTTGAATATGTACATAGTGGTTATA
>JBBIGA010000132.1:27669355-27681938 GCA_037576975.1 Alestes dentex | reverse complement strand
TAAATATATATATACATATATATATATATATACATATATATATATATAAAATACATGAATAAATATGAATAAATAAAAAGGCAGGGCAAAAGTAGTGTCCAGTGTCCTTTGAATGTATGTATTTTATCAATTTTTCCCATTTGTCCTCAGATATTGGGCGTTTTAATCTTAATATATAATTTTCCATTTCCATTTCCTGGATAATGTTCAACCACTGATTTAGTTGAGGAGGTTCAGGCTTGAGCCAGTTTCTAGTTGTTGCCTTCCTTGCAGCAGTAAGAAGAATCTTAAACAAATATCCATTGTTCTGTAGAATAATTTCAGAAACATTCCCTAAATATAATATGATACATGAATTAGATATCCCATACCCCAGCACCTCCACCTGAACTCTATGTATTTCTTTCCAAAAGGATGTAATCTTTCCACATGTCCAGAAAATGTGTGTATGGTGTGCGTCTAAGTGCCCACAGAGTCTCCAACAGGATTGCTGTTTCAAATACTTACTTTGAATTTAATAAAGAAACTGATTTAATAAAGAAAAGGAGTAATAAAGAAACGGATCAAATTCTTCCAGTTGAACTCTTTCCATTTTTGTGAATTCGTAGAAGCCTCTTGTGTTTTACACATATCATACCATTCTTTTTCTGAAATTTAGTTCTTTCTCCCACTTACTTTTAACGCTGAATTAGATTTGCCTTCCATCAAACTCTGATAAAGTAAGGATGTTGTCTTGAACTTCTCCTTGTTATATGCCTTTATTATAAGTTTTATGACTGGGTTGAGCTCAGAAGAATTTTCTATTTTCACTTCTTTGCAGTAGTAATCTCTCACTTGTAAATACCTAAAAATTATGTAGGAGTCCGTAGTGCATGTCTGTCTCTTAGTTCCTGGAAAGTTTTCATTTCCCCATTAAGTGTAAATGTGCACATTGCAGTTATACCTTTTATTACCCACTGTTTAAATGCTGTGTCGTATACCGCTGGTTTGAAACCACTGTCGAAAACTATTCACCAAATTAGTTTCTGTTGTCTCTCTAGTTTATGCTGTTTGACAAACTTGAACCATGTTTTTAATGCGAACACAGTCCCTGAGTCTATCTTATTTTTAATAGATTGTGGGACTTCATTTTGTCCTAAAAGAGAATTTGGCAACCTTCACCCAATAATTCAATTTCTTTTCCAATAGAGAGAGTAGTCTCTATTGCACCATTCTATCAGTGGTCTAAGCTGGGCTAAATTCAGAAGCACCATTCCTCCTTTTTCCTTTGCCAGCTGCAATGTTGTGTATCTCACTCTTGGTCTCTTACATGCCCAGATAAACCTAGAAATAGTTTCATTCCATGCTATAAATTGATTTTGCGGTACCATTACAGGTAAGGAATGAAAGATGTACAATAGTCTTGGCAAAATATTCATTTTTATTGTATTTATCCTACTGTTAAAATCTAATGGGTAGGTGGACCATCGTTCAATGTCCCTTTTAATGGTTTGGTTTATGTGTGTATAGTTTGCAGAATCTATAGTTTGCAGAATAAGCAGTATTAGTATCAGTAAAATGCTAACCATACTCATACCTATTTATTGTATGGTTAAACATGATTCTACCATAAACCACTCTGGTGACAACTATGTGCGCAACATACGTATGTAACTATGACACTTTCACTTTCACTCTTTACTATGTCACAACCATGGATTTACTGTTGGAATTCATGATAACCAAAACTTTTAAAAGCGTTACAATATAGGTTTCATTCTGCCACTTTGTTCCTTGATAACTTGAATGTACTTAATCTCACAAAATTGCTCTGTGCTATCCTGTGGTGGTGCATAAGCACAGCCAGCTTGCCACCTACTAGACATCTGACCATGACAGGATTATCAGCATTCCTGAGAACTCACCTCAGGAAGCTTTATGCTGTAATTTTGTAGTTTGACTTACCCTCAGGGCTACTTGGTGTTGCAGGAACACCGTCTGTGGGATCCATCCTCGGCTGAACTGAACTGCAGGCTGAGAAACAACAGAAACTGATCACAGACACAAATGTTTCCAGCTATGAGCGTGCCCAGACATGGCATCCTAGCTGTTGGGGAAGTTCTAGGAGTTTCCTTCAAATCAGCAAAAAAAGCTCCCGGAGTTTATCTAGAATCCTTGGAGAAGGAAAGCAGTATTGCCCACGGGGCACTGCCATAGAATAAAACTAAATGTATTGGAAGAAAAAAAGAAAACACAAGAGGCACTTTAATAATGTTTTCAAAGATAAAAGAACAAGTTTCATTGCCTTAGAATTGCCTAATAAAATAATTAATACATAATATATCGATTTGCTTTGAAAAGTACAATAAAAGGTTTAGACTTGCAAAACCTGCAAGTCTAAACCTTTTATTGTAAAAAATGTATTTAAAAATCATATGCTCCAAAATATTTGTTGCAGGGAAAAGTGCTACACAATAAGTATGAGTAAATTAAGTTAGCGTTTCAGATAAGAATTACCAAGTTTAAAATTTAATTCCACAAAATGAGCAGCTGCCATTAATATCTCTAACAAAAATTTAGAAAGAAATTGTTTAGAGGAATAGATTTTAGAGGAATATACTCCCAAACCATATTTTATAACATATTATTCCAGTATGAGATTATATGAAGCAATGAGGGTACATCCTGCATAAAATGTTGCCTGATATTCCAGTTATTCCATGTTTTTTTGTTTGCTTTTTTGAGCTGGCGTGTACTTTACATCTTTCATTATTGAGCATAACAAATCTTTCCAAGTGTGTAAACACAATGGCAAGCTATTCTGGAAACTGCCCGCTCATCAACTAGGACAGCAACTATTGTAAACATGGCACTGAAACCTTTATGTTTAGGGGATCTGTACAAGTCCATCCATACAGAAAAAAGGCCATGCAGTATTTGTAATCAATGGCTTTATCGAAGAGTGTTCCATATTAGCCAGGTACTTTAATGAAGTACAAGATAAGGCAACAGGACTGGATTTATAGACATGCCAGTATGCAATGATGTTAAAGATGACAACATATAACTTCATTGTATCATCCATGTATGACAAAGGCCTTGGATTTTTCAATTGTGTTGGTGTTAGCAATGGCAACTGCAATGTGATGACTGGCAAAAACAAAGCATTTGTGTCAAAACTGCTGTCAAGGAGCTCTCATTGACATCTCCTACTACAGTATTTATTAGAGCAGCTCCTGTCATTAAACACTGTTTCTCCACGGGAAGGCTGTGTGTATGTCTGCTCTCTTGGGCTTCCAGCTACAGATGGGCGTAGTGATGATTATCTGCAAATCCCAGAGCTCCCGAGTGATGTCTTATTACATATCATACATTAACCCTTCACAAAAAGGTGATCTGTTTATTGACATGACATATTGACATATGACATTATTGTTAAAACTTACAAAATGATTATGACCACATCATAGTGAATTACTTCAAACAGTGTAATCTTTCTAAGTTTCTGCATGATGATATGCTGATTAGAACTGTGATGAAAGGTTTGGGAGGTCTGCAGAAGAGTTTTATGTTTCTAGATAGGTTTGGGAATGGTCTAAAGTGAACCGATTTGAATGAAACCAGTCTAATAAACTTTATTTACACCTCAGTGACTGATCTGCACAGAAATAAACAGCAGCAGTCATAAAGGAACACCACAAGCACCAACACGGCTCATGAAGCCTCTTTAACGAGAGATAGTGTGTGTGGTTAAACATTTCAGAAGATATTTAATACCAGAGTGTTAACACAATTGAGTGCATTTAAGGAATCTTTTTTTTGGTAATCTAACGGCAAGCATAGTGGCGATAGTGGCTCCACCCAAGCGAAGTACACTGAGATGAACCAAGTCTGAATCTCAGATGGCTCTCTAATCCCTGTATGCTGTGTGTCTTTTGGCTTCTTTAATTTAGCTCTTTTTTGTCATTTACATAAGCTGGAACCGATACTAGCAATAGTTATTTTTTTCACAGTAATATAATGATAAGGCAGAATGGCTAAGGAACTGAGAGTTTCATATAAAAAATTCAGGAACATAAGTGGACATTGTAACCCCCAGTACTCAATATTGGAAAAGGTTACATCAAAAGGAATTTATAAAAATGAGTATTTGTCTACTTCAGTCCAACTCGCACTACTTAACAGCAATTTAGTCTCTGTCTGTTTCTCCGTGTCCTCTCTCTCACAGAGAGCAGAAGTAGTTGTGGACTGGGATGGCCACAGCTCCAGAGAGAGCGATACCAAAACTGTCCCCCACACTTGCTGCAGCCATGGCAAACTCTCTTGCGCGGCTGTCAGTCTGCAATGGAATAATATAAGAGCAGCATTAAAAAGCACTCAGTGTCATTCAGTGTGTGATGGTTGATGCTCTGTTAGCTTCATTCAGCACTGCTGTAATAACTAAATGGAGGTTGGTATACCTCTGTGCTGATTAAGTAGAAAATGTTGACATAGGCTGCTCCTCCCAGCAGACCTTCATAAAGAACGATGACAAACACCAGCCACACACTCGGCAGGAACTGATATTTTACTGCTAAAAATAGCAGGACTGCATTCACACACTGAAAGAAAGAGAGAGAAAGGGAGAATTAACTTTTACCATTTCACTCACATTTCACTGACACCATCCTTTCCCTTTTCATTACCTGTAACCCAGTCAACACCCAGATCTTCCTAATCTTAAGGCAGAAGAGAGATGAACGAGAGATCAGCACACCGATCTGGTACAGAGTCTGATACCTGATATAAGATAAGATAAGATAAGATAAGATAAACCTTTATAAGTCCCACAAGTGGGAAACTGGCTTAGTACACTTTAACTCTGTATAAATACAGAGTTAAAATGAACTCTCTGTCACACACGACAGACATTATTCACTTATAAAGCAGTAATTATGGGTATCATATCAGATTCATACACAATCAGTCATCTATTAAGCTCTGTATGCAAAAGCTTGAACACCCCTGGTCACATTATTTTAAAAATATGTTCACATCCTCTATAGAGAAAATACTCAAATATGGGGTTTTCTGCATTTTTTTTATTCACTGTTTCTGTTTCTTTTCAACAGTTTAACACAGTGGAAAAAATAAAATATTAAATGCCATAACTTTTGTACAGGCAACATATTTCCCTTCTGTTTGATTCAGCAAATAAACAGAGGCTGTGCATTAAACAGTGCAGAAATGTGTTGTCTGTAGAGGATGCTGACTTACTTTCAAATTAGCACAACAAAAAATGGGAGGTGCACAAACTTTAACATGCAGCAGCATTCAATTTAACACAAAGAGAAAAGTCCGGACGCCATACCAGCGATACTGCTCTGCATGGGAGATAAAAGAGTTCCGAAAGTAGAGCAACTCCAACTGGATATAAAGAGAAAGAAAGAATATGAATACATAATTATTATTCTTATTGTTCTAATAACAACAATAAATGTTTACTTATGTATTTATTACATACGATTTTCCTCTTTAAAATGTCAAACAATGAGATTAAAACATTAAGCTGTTAAACATTAAGCTTCTAATTATTAACAATGAACTATTAGCAAATAATCAATTCTTAGCAGAGCAAACAATTAGTCCCTTGAATCATTTATTTTAAAGTATTTGGTTATTTGTCTAATTGCCTTAAAATAAAGGCATCCATCCCGGCAGGTAAGGATTAGGGCAGTCTCTGAAGAGTTCCTGTCTGTTTCAGTGTACTCTTCAGCTACTTTTGTATATTTGTATGTATGTCTGAAAACAGAACAGCACTGACAATCCCCACACTGCAGGAGAAAAACTATATGGCTTCCATGTTCAAATCTGTGTCTGCCTGGTTTAAAAGAATTGATGGACTTGATGTTTCGACTGACCAGCAAAACCACCAGACCTTAATCCTGTGCTCAGTGTGGAACAGCAGGTGAAATGCTGAAGAAGGCACAGAACCTCAGCTAAAATATGCATTTAGGTCATGGAGGAGTGGGCTAAAATGGACAAGTGTCAGAACTGATGCTGTTTTTTCAAAGGAAAAAAAAGTCCCACTAGACAATTGTTCTAGCCGGTGAGCTCTTATGAAATATGATGTTCAGCTCCTTCAAAATGAGAACATGTTGCTGCAGAGCACTCACCAATCCCTGGTTAATGAAATACTCCGCAAAGTAAACCAGAGCCAGAGGAACAATGAACCTTAGCAAATCCTGAAATAATAGACAATAATTCATCACATCCATGGCAGGTGAAGCTCAAACACAGACATTCAGTAAGTAAACCAACCACAATGTAAACACAGACACACAGAGCTCACTACCAGGACTTGAAGCTTATAGAGGCCAAAGCTCAAGTCAGCGAAAGACTGGCAGCCTGACGGCAACTTATGAAAATAACACTGCAAACCACACACTACAACTGCACTGTCGTTAAAAGGCCGTAGAATATAAACCATTAGTATATTTGATATTTTCTGGCCTTTTAATAATAAATGCAGGTGTTAAGTGTAGTAGAAGTATTGATGCTAACACAGTAACAACAATGTATCATCCTCCCCGCCCCAGCTGACTCCTTCCTGCAGTTCTATTGGTCTAAAATTCAGAACACAAATGCACAAACATGCAAATATGACCAGAGACATAGACAAACAAACACATGCGCACACACGGCTCACCTTCAGGACGCATATTTTGTCGAAGAAAGTCAGGGGTCCAGTCTGTCGGTTCTCTGTTAGGAGGTGGAAAGCATAGCCAGCACAGTTATCTAAATGAGTTACCATACAAATCAATAAGGTAAACAATGTTTACTACATGTTAAATATGCACAAAATGCACAACCAAGTATGATGTGTGATATGTAAACACCGTTAAGATTTCAGAATGTACAATTCACATGGAAATTAATGTTTTGAATTCACTGTTTATGCTGTCATGAAAACCAACTCTTTTACATATTTACATATATCCACTTTCACATCCTATACTAGTTTAGTCTCGTCCACTCACACTGAAAATATGAGGAGTGTTTCAGCCTGGACTTGCCTTTAGAAAGAGGCATATTATACGGCAATAAGAACATTAAATAAGTGCCATAGCTGCGCAAATGATCCTTTCTTGTGTCACATCATGGCAACAGCGTTAGTTGCAGAATACAGTTATCATTATGAACTATTACGTAATATGAGAAGGTAGACCAGTTACAATCAGAGAAGTTTTAAGTTATATTGCAAGTACTACAGTACTCACATGTAGCTGTTTGTAAATGAATATGGATCACTGCAAGCGCACACTTCAAACATCAAAACACTTAGTGGGCCTATTTAAATGTTGCAAGCCTTGATGATGTCACTGCTGCAATGGCCAGTATAAAGATAATGATTAACAATTATTATTATGCAGCCCGAATACAAGGGTTACACTGCAATACCTTTTCTCTTCTCATCTTGAACATCCTCTTCATTATTATCATCCTCTATTAAGGGCCGTCTTTCCTGAGAGCCTTCCTGACACGCTTCTCTGGACCTCCACTGACGGAACGAGGGAGGGAAGTCCAGAAGGAAGAAATAGCTGAAAGACAAAAAATGTGAAAAAGCAAGCTTCCAAAGGGAGTTTAGTAACAAGAAGACAGAATTACCTGGTTTACGTGTGAAATTAGCCTGGCAGGCGCATTCAGCAGAAAACTAACAATATGGCTGGAAGTGGTTTGAGGAGATTTGCTCTGACCTGATCAGCATAATGACAGGGACGAGCAGCATGATCAGCAGTGTAACCCGAGGTGACAGACCGGCCTGTGTGAGGGCGGAGTACAGAAAAGCTCCGGCGACCCCTGCAGCGCCTGTACCTGATCCCCATCCACTCAACACATTGCTTATGGAGAGACAATAAAGGGTAAGAATATTCTGACACGCATAATTATTAGTGCACTTCACAGATCACTTCTAAGAGCATATTTATGAAACAGACTAATAAAAATGATTTCATCCTGATAGGTGAGACAGCACTGGCATTCTAGCATGTAATAGCATATTAGATAACAGCTTTATGAACACAAACACAATTCATATTCACTATATGTACTAAATATCCATGTATTCTGAATGAAATATATACCGCTGCTACCTGAACAAAACCTCGTATCTCTATTTTGGTTGTTTGGTTCTTTTCCTTTTTTACAGTATCAGTGGCCGTTTATGCTTTGCAGCATTTTCATGATGAACAAAAAAACAGATGGTTCAAAATTACTGCCAACCGTGACACAACTTTCAGTGCAAGACTGAAATCTTTGCACCTTCCTTTCTTCATGTGTTCAATACTTTTTTCCTGTGTCATTCCATTTTATTACACACAACTTAATTTATGGACATCTATGGTTTGGTTTATTTGCGTGTGTGGATTGGATGGGTTGTTCCCAACATCTGTTGAGAAATATATTTACTTATAAAATTGGTGACGTGTTCAATACTTATTTTACCCGTTGTGTGTGTGTAGGTTTCAATCCGACACCTAAACAGATATAATGCTGCACTTTTCACAAGTAAAGGACAGCATCTGTTCACAGTACTGTGGGCTAGGTAGAGTCAGAGGAGACGTACTTGCTGAAATAGACGGTGAGGGAGAGGAAGGAGAGTTCCCCGAGTCCTGCACTCACACTGGCAAAGATGACACCTTCAAACACAAGAATTACATTTCATCAGCACAAAGGCAGTGATAAAGGCAAAAAACTGCAACACCCACACACACACACACATACGCGTGTGCACGCACAAGCACCCACACACATGAGCATGCACACACACACACAAGCACGCACACACACAGAAATTACCTACGATGCTCATCCACACCATTGAAGAAAATGACACCACCAAGAAGCTAACTGTTGCTGTAGCAACACACACCAGAACACGGAACCTGTCAATCACAAAATTAACCAAAAGGAAATCAAGCTTTTAGTTCTGTAATGAACACTGAAAGAGTGAACTGGATAAAGTGCTGTTGCTGCATATAACAGTCTATAACAGAGTTTGGCACTTATTGATTTATGCATGATTTTGATCTTCCATAATTTTCCGCCCAAATTTAGTCGTCTAAATTTGCATTTACACCTATTTGCTAGGACCCCCCCCCCCCAATTGTGTGATACCACTAACACTGGGATAGTGAAGGCAAGCATGTGCTTCCTCTGAGTCACATGAAGCCACTAATGCAACGTCAATGGGAAGCTTAGTGTGAGGAGAATGCTGACTTCCAGTTCTGATATACCGCTAACATATGACTGTGCTGATCAGCATCATGCTGAGTGGAAGGAGGGAGGGCCATCCAACCCAACCGACAGAGCGAGAAGCCAGTCATCGCTTGGACACCGCAGCACCATTGGGAATCAAATTCCCGATCACAGAGCCAACTCGTAAAGAGTTGCACCACTAATGGATTTCTTGAGCAGCTAAATCTATACTCCTAGTCCATTCATGCAACTTATTGTTGGCCATTACCCATAAGATATTTTGTGTATGTAAAATGGTGCTGTAAGCTTGATCAGTAGAGTTGGTATGATGTCAGCCAGAAGGACAACCTGAGGACAGAGAAAATATAATAAGATTATAGTCCATTTAGCATACTGTCGCTGCTACTTGAAGAATCTCGAAACTGCATTAGTGTTTCCCACACATATTATATACAGGATTTACTGTCACCCCCAAATATGTAGACAGTCACTTGAACAGTAGATTTTTGTATAAATAAACATTTTGCAAACGTAAGACATTTCAACATTTCTGTGGCTCGGTAAAAAGTACTCACACTACAAACTGACGGTAATACACTTAACGACAACAACAACAACAACAATAATAATAATAATGAAAATAACAGATAATAATAATCATTGTAGTCTGTCTTTTTATTACACTTACTAACAATATACTAACATTACATTATTATTATTGTTATAATTACACAGGTCAACAGTTCAAAATCATCAGAGATAAGTTTATGTGGGTTTTGTGGTGTTTTTCATGCTGATTTCAAATCTGTGTTTAGTTTTTCCCGCACGAACAGTTTTTGTGATGAAGCTAGTTAACCATGGCATGATAGAGGTATAATTAGCATTTAACAATCATATTATAAGCGTTTTTGAAGAAACAGTGGTATCTGACTGACTCTGATCATTATATCTATGCCGCAGTGTGCTCCTATCTGACTTTGCAGAGAAAATATTGAAACAGTTACTTGATTGGTGCCTGCGGTTTAATAAGAACCGCATGCAAGTCTATTGCAAACTAAAATTTACTCATAATTCTAAAAGTTTATGTGACTGAAAAAACTGAAAACAGATCTGAAATCAGCATGAAAAACTGGTTTAGAAAATTGTGTTGTGGTTTCTGATGATTACAATTTTTTTGTTGTTGACCTGTGTTATTATTATTATTACAAACCATGCATGACTTATTTGAATTAGGCAAAAAGAATACATAAATGAGTTTGGATATCTGTATAGATTTCAATAAACTCCACCCCCATTGCTCCACAAGCCTTATTTCAAAACTGTGGGAAACATAAATGGCCCAAAATGTTCTCACCTTAAAATACATATAGTTAAGAAAGTTTTTTTTAAAGAAAACATTAAAATGATAATTACAGACAGTGTGTTTCTATGACTATTAACACAAGACAGATCTAGATGTTACTGCATGTTTAAAAAAGACTTACTGCTGTAGACACAGGATTGCAGTCATAGCGGCTACTGTTGCTGCTGTTTCCACTGTCTGACTGCAACTGCAGTATCCCTGGAGCTGGGGTCTACAAAACCATAAGAGATACAAGGAACAGAGGTAACAAAGTCAACCCCGACCCCAAGCGACTATACCTCCTGAACAGGGCATGACAATCTAATTCCATACATTTTGCCACTTGTGAATCAGATAATTCCTATATTATTGATAACAGTTTTTTTCCTAGGGCACAATGTATTCCACACAAATTAAACATTAGGAACTAAAGACAGCTCTGCTCCTTGGCCCTACAGTCAAAGTATATGATGTGTCCAAAAGTGTCCAGACACCTGTTTCCAGCTCATGAATTCAGCATCTTTAAGGTGTTACAGATGCAGACTTTAAATGTGCATAATTCACACAGAGAAGCATCACCAACAGAATGGGACACTCCAGATATGAACCTAAGGTCACTATGATGAGTTGGAGTGGCGTTTGTGATCCATTCCTCGTCATCCAACATCAGTACCTGACCTCACATGTGAATGTAATCAAATCATAACAGCAATGTTCTGACATCTATAAAGCCTTTTTTCAAAAGATTAGAGTGTGTTACCACAGCAAACTCTCCCTTAATTCCCTTAATTCTAGGAAAAACCCCCTGAAAATATTTACCACACAATACTAGGGTATGCATACTTACAGGCACTGTGGTGTTCTGAGATTCCTGCTGTTTTAAAATGTCATGAGCAGCACTAAGCATTACCACATAGGCAAAGTTATTGCACAGACCAAGAAACCTATATAGAGACAAAAAAGGAGACAGACTGTTAAACTATATGTATTTTCCTGTTCAATTTTTCCACTCTTTTGACACTTAAGCAACTGTCAGCTCACTAAGACGGCTCACTACTCTCTATACCAGTTTAAGTTGTATGACAAGAACACAACACTCACCCAAACCCAAGCTGGTTCCTGAAGCGCTGGGAGCGGCCTGAGGACAAACAGAAGACAACGTGATAGCACATACAACAACATACAACAGCTTAACCAATGTTAAGCATTCAAGTGGTCAGAATTACAGTAGTCAATGTATAATTCATCCTAACTATGGTTATTTTTAGGGATGGGCATCAGGAACCAGGTCCTTCCTGGTCAATACTGAGATATGGTTAAGCTCCTGGACAACGTGTGTTTATGCAGAATTAATGCAGTTTCAAACGGCTGATGCTACACTGGGTCAGTGGCAGAGCTCTGCACATCACCACCAAACAATCGTTGAGCAGACATTTGTGGCATTCGCTCCTCCCACACTGTACACACAGGAAACTCAGGAAAGAATTTAGTTCCTTATTATTTTACCAAAAAAGTAATAATAACTCATATTTATACTTATCAATATTCTTATTGATATTCTCCATAATTTTGTGCAAAAAATAAAGAAAAATATGCGAAAAGATTCCACAGTCATTGTATTAGAAAAGCCAAACTGTTCAACCAAATACTGATATCAGTATAAGTAAATTCCTAACCATACTGATATCTTGTTATTGTATAGTTAATCATGATTCTATCGTAAACTACTATGTGTACATCATATGTAACTATGACAACTTTACTATGATGTGCTAACTTTGTTATACTCTTTACTATGTCCCAGTGCACAAAGCAAGGTCCATAAAGAAATGGTCAGATGAGTTCGAGGTGGAAGAACTTGACTAGCCCGCACAGAGCCCTGACCTCAACTCCATCCAACACCTTTGGGATGAAAATGGGCACAAATTCCCACAAAAACACTCCAAGAAGAGTGGAAGATATTATAGCTGCAAATGGGGGAGGGGGAGGGGGAGGGGGAGGGCTAGAGGAGAGGGAGCGGTGAGA
>JBBIGA010000132.1:27625207-27654179 GCA_037576975.1 Alestes dentex | reverse complement strand
GAAGAAACCTAAAAACAACTTGGTGTACCAGTTAAAGGTACACCAAGTTGTTTTTATTTTTCTTCTTTTTCATGTCATGGGTTAAGCGGCTTGGGGCAGGTCATACAGGCTTGCCCTGCTGTAGAAAATGGGAGAAGGCTCCAGGTTTATTGTGATCACTGTAAAAACAGTGCACCTCTCTTTTAGCCATTACGTTTCCTTTGTACCTGCTCTCACACATATAGTATTTATAGTATGGATCATAATTGCTGTTCTACTTACTGGACCTTCAATGTTCTTTCGGACAGCTTGAATAGGCTGTATGTACATGTAGGTAATGGAAGAAATGCAGGTTTAGAGTGCTTTTAAACAGGTGCAGCAAATTAGAATGAAAGGACACTTGCCAGTAGCCAGCAACAGGGTACACAGTGATGATCTACACAGTGGCCCATGTGTATTATAGACTGAAACTGTAGCAATAAAGTGACGACAATCAAAGGTCAAATATTTTTATTTACAAAAATCATGTTTTTTGTGTTTTACATTAGAAAGCAAAAGTAACTGGTAAATAAATATACTCAAATTCAGAGGGTATCTCAGGAGATCTATGTCTACTGGTATATACAATCTCATTTGCAGCTGCAGGTAACAAATAATAAATCATCTTTCTTTGATGAATTTCATTTGAATATTTATTTCAATTAAATGGGTTCTGCTCTTTTTTGTGCACCAATTTGTGGCATGAGAAGAAGTTGCTGTGAGAACAAAACAGACGGTCCAAGGAGTGTGGAGTAATGGATCTGCCTACAACCCACGACGAAATCTGAAAGAGAACAGGCTCATCAGTCTCCTCATAGAAGAGTGCAGTTCACCCCAGATGAGGATGTTCTGTTCCTATAAATGTGTCCATGTACATCACATCACATTAATTTAATCTGTTTTTCAACTGTGGTCAGTAATTATAGAGCAACACAGCAGTTTTAGTGAATACAATAAAAAGATACATCTTAGATTTAGTTACACACAGTGTAAGTAAAATTAAAAAATCTTTAAACTTCAAAAATGTTTCATTTTCTTACATTGAAAGGTTCTTTATACAACTCCAAGTGATTCTTCTAAAGCACTGCTTCACAATCTTGGTCCTAGAAGCTGCCATTCCCTACACATTTCCCTGCTCTTACCCACTTCAGCCCAAGAAACGTTGGTTAATCAGATGATCAGTTGGATCTAATGAGATGGCGGACTTTAAAACACTAAAATACCCAGGGCAGGGGTCTCTCCAGAACCAGGAATGGAAAACAGTGTCATGCCTCCAAAAAACTCTACTTGTACAGTAGTATTAAGGTTGGGGATGAAAGTGAAGGATTCCAGACGCACAAACCTGAGCCTGCACTTGTTAAAGAATAAGCCTCTGGTCTCTGGCTGCTCTCTCCTCCACGGACGGCCGGTGTCTGTCAATGCAAACACAGTACATCTGAGTGGAACTGACACTGCGTTGTTGAGGGTGTACAAAGTGCTGTCTAAAGTAATCCTAAAATAACTCCTGACACGTGTCCACTCAGGCATGCTCCCTGGCAGGCATGAGATCATTCTGATTGATCATCCCAAGAGTCCATTTGGGTCAAATGGGATTCTATCAGCATACAAATGCAGAGCTCTATCAGACTGTGTATAATTGTGCTCAATAAAAAAGGGCACGTATTCAGTTTAGGCATATACTGTAAAAAGTTACCAAAAAAACTCAAGTAGTATTGTGAATCATAGCTCTTTAAAGCAGGGGTATTGGGGCTGTAAGGAACAGTATTTCCTCAAGCCCATCTTCACCTGCTCAGATGCTTCTGTGATTCTAACGTTGTTCTGGATTGATTTTCTCATTGTCCACCATTAAGAATGTAAGATGCCTCATTAAAATAAATTACTGCCTCGCTATGTGTAGACGTTTGGATTAAATGAGAGATTTTATGATCATTTCAGGGCAGAAATTGAAAGCTTTTACTGTATTTATTGAAGGTCACGATATTGAATGCAGTATAGAATACAGACAAAAGTATGATCAACAGATGAAAACCCTGTTTGCTGTTATTTTACAGTGTCTTGAAAATATGTAATTTACAGTCATTTTAAATGTGCAATTATGTACATTTTCAATGATAATGACACGGACGTAACTCTGACTTTCAATATATTTACATTTAAGAGGAATTCATTAAGTGCATTCAACTACAACCCTCACCAGCATCGCTGCTCCGTCGACCCATGAGCCCCACGAAGATGTCATGCATTTCTCCTGCAAGGGTACACACACACACACACACACACACACACACACACACAATGCTGGGGCATTGCGAAGAGGAATATGCAGAGATGAAATGAGAAAAGGCGGAGTTTTCTTACTTTTGCGTGGGGACGGCAGCTCTTCCGCGTCTGTGAGGGAATAAGAGCAGGAGCGCGGTGAGACAGCGGAGGAGTGGAAACAGTGTAGCTAATAAGAAAACTAACTCACCTGCGCTCCTCCGCCCCATCAAACCCACAAAACTGTCGTAGTCGATGTCATTATACCGCTTGAGGAAGTTACGCGTCGAGAGACGAAAACTGGGATCCTCCTGTGCACGGAAAACCGCCCAAAAACTGGGTTTAATGACACGATTCTCCAAACTTACGACAAAAACCCTTGAAGAAAACCACGCTGGAAAAACGTGGGTCACGTGACAAATTTCAAATGTACATGTCGTGATTATTATTGTGGGGAAAAATAAAGTATTTTTCTGTGTCGCCCTTAAGTTCTTTTAGGGGAGTGTTTTGTTTTCAGGTCAATTAAAACAATGAATGAATAAATGAATGAAGAGATACATAAATAAAAGAAGCAGAAATACTCACGTCTGAGACGGCTCTGTGCGTCTGTTCTTCTCCTTCCTGGCAGCTTGACTGACCGAATCGAGCTTCCAGCACAAGAACCAGGATCGCGAAAAGTAAAGCTCGATACATCCTCGCAGGTGGTCTGGAGGTGGAGGGGTGAAGGGGGTGGTTGGTGGGGGGTAACGGGGGACATTCTGTAAGTGAACTGCAGGAAAGATTGGATGGAGGACAGACACTGAACCGCTCCTCAGAAAAACCCGGTCTAAACTTAACATCCAGCCGTGCGTAAAGCATGATGGAAACAAATTATAGCAAAAAAAGAGAAGCAGAATGCATCATAAACTCTTTGATGCGTCACGGATTGCCCGTTGCTTGTTTGTTTTCACGCAAATAAAGTAAACATGCTGTTGTGCAACTTTAAACCATTTCCAAATTCTTTTTGCCATTTGCAGCTAAACACTTTTTTGTGCGTCAGGATTTAGCAGAGGTAGATGAAACGGGTCTTGCATGAAGCTCCAGACTGCTCAGCGCATTAAAAAAGTTCACTTCACGTCTAGTAGCCCTTTTTTAAAACAGATAAAGAGCTTACCTGGTCTGAGGAGCCCTTTTTTAAACAGATAAAGAGCTTACCTGGTCTGATGAAATTTGCTCCTCGCAGGTAAGAGGGAAGAGTTGTGAGAGTCGAGCTGTGCTGGATGGAGTGTCAGAGCAGAGAGAGACAGGGGTTTTCTCCCCTCGGATGGTTAAATGACAGACACATACGCGTAAGTCCAATCAGACGATGCTCTGTAGGTGTGGTTTCAGGTTATGGAGCCCCCACATCTGAGATGACCACGCAGATGAGGATCCTGACATCATGGGAGCGAGACTTTCCTTAAAAGGAAAAAGCACAGCGCATGCTTTGGAGCCCCTGTCGTCACTCAGAGATGGTCAGTATTTGGCAGCAAATTGTCTAAAACAATTTAAGTGATGTAGAATAGAGACATTAATTCCTCCTACAGAACTGCAGTGACAATGACATTGTGTAAGAACACACACACACACACACACACACACACACACACACACACACACACACCTCTGCAAACCTCATAGACATCAGAAGAAATGCGACGAAATGAAGCCAGTTATCTAAGCAGGAGGCCTGGTTTTAAACACGTAACTTTCATTAGACTAAATAATAAAAGTAGAAACCAGATACAATACGATTGTATATTTTGAATGATTTGGTGTGTGTGAGTCTGTCAACATCACTATTTCATTAGCTCTCGTCAAGAAACCACTATTTATAGTCCATACCTGCTTCAACTGGCTTCAGGAACCAAACACGTGTCCTTCTGACTGTATCCTTCTAACCAACATATTCTTGTCTTTCAAAAACTAAAAATACTGTTGCGTACCATTTCAATGTTTGTATTTGATCCAATGTTTGCAAAAATATTTGAACTGCCAGGATAATTGTTTTAAGCCCTTTCTCCTTAGACTACCTCAGACGTTTGCTCAGTACTGTATTTATATAACTAATTGAATCTAGTCTGCATATCCCCAACTGAATATGATCAGCAAGACTCCAGTAGAGTAGAATAGTGACCAGAGCACTGGACAATGATTTAATCAAATAAATAAAGCAATAAAACTGAGTAACTCAGGGATTTGAGTTTATTGGTTTGAGTCCAGTTGGGAAATATTGGGAATATGAAACACAGAATACAGATACCAGGATTCAATTTGTATTACAGTAGTAATTATTTACCTTTTACATTTTAATAGGATACTTTTAGAATGCTTACCCAAAAAGAATCAACACACAATCTTTAAGAGAAACAACACACAATATTTAAAGAAAATGATCAAGGCCAGTTTATGAACTAGTTTTAGTAGGGTAGCCTTTCTCTTTTTCCCTGACATGAAGGATCTTCTGAGGCAAGGAGCTGGATATTCTCCACTTGACCTGAAGCATACTTCACTTGAGTGGTGGACACCTTCATGAATAATATGTTTAAAATAGGCCTAAAAGCTTCCAAGGTCTATAATGTCCAAATAAAAATCTGTGGAGTATTTACTAAAAAGTGGTCCACTTTTGTCTGGTTCATATGATAGCCAGTACTCCTGCAGGGGAATTTTGGCACTGATGGTGACCTAAAAGTATTAACGAGAGAAAAACTGTTAAGAATTCTAGAAATTAATTGAAATTGTAAGTATTTACATAAAACATATTAACAGAAGAATTACAACCAATAACAATTAGAATAATTTTTTCTTTATGTGTCATATCAAGATGTTCTCTAAATGTATTTTGGATACTTTTGGAGACTGCATTGATAATTTATTGTAATTTATTGTAATGGAATACTGAATACAATACTGAAATAATTAAGGACAGCATATTCAGAATCAATCCCTCAATATTTCTACAAAGTATTCTGCCCAACTCTGACTGTGACTTTTGGAAACAAACCATTGATTGTGTATGCTTTTAAAAAATCATTATTTGCTGGTTGGAAATATTTTATTACTGAAAAACATCTTCACGGAATTATAAGGAATTATAAGGAAATAATTATTAAACACACATTTTTTGCTGGTGATTTGTGAGCTTATTTTCTTTCTTTCTTTCTTTCTTTCTTTCTTTCTTTCTTTCTTTCTTTCTTTCTTTCTTTCTTTCTTCCTCTCTTTCTTTCTTTCTTTCTCTTTTTTTGTTTGTTTAAAAGCTCATAGGAACTATGAGTTGTTACTTTTCTCAAAAACGAGATTTCAGCACCATGGACAGCACCAAAGCTGCTTCAACCATTACTGTTAATATTTGACTTTAAAACGACACAGGCTTCATATACAAATATGTTATATCAAAAATACATAACAATATATTCAAATTAATTTTTGAGAGATCTTATAAGAAGTTAATATTTCTTCGCCTCAGCATAGGTGGTGGTTTTATAAAGAAAAGGCTTTTTTTTGAAGGCCAAAACAAAACTCAGTGAAGATCTGAATAAGTCCATATTTAAGTGTACATGTGATTTTATTTTGCAGTATCTACAGCATTGCATAAGAGAGGTCATGATACTGAAATGTCATCTTTGAAATGTCATCTTTGTTGACTTGATCTATTTGAACTCATCTCTCTTTGCTAAGTAAGGCCTTATTGTCCTTTTTTCCACCTGACTGTCTAATAGACAGAGCCATTGGCGAGAATGTAATTGCTCAAGGAAGCAATTACGTAGATAGCAGTTGCAGCAGCATCTCACAACCTACATGGATATCTTAAGATGAGCATCCAACATGCTGGTGAAACAGACAGATGATTAGTGGGGACATTAGTTGCCACCCACACTGAACATGCTGCTTTTAAAGACCATGACTGAAAGAAACTCAGTAACATCATCATCCTCCTCCTCCTCATCATCATCATCATCATCATCATCAGAGTCAATATCTCTATCATGTCATCAACATAATCAGAATCATTACTATAATAACCGTCAGTTAAGTCAGTTATGCTATCAGAGTCAATACCATCATCATCCTCATTATCATCATCATCATCATCATCATCATCTTCAGTCAATACTATCACCAGTATCAGAATCAATAACATCGTCATCAACATCAACAGCATCATCATCATCATTATCATCATCATCAACATCATTATCAAGCACATTATTGTCATCAATATAATCTTCATCATTATTACAAGCATCATATAATCATATTAAACCATATAACATAAGCAATACAGATAATGATTCAAATGTTTCTTAAAAATGTCTGGAAAAAATGGTTTATTGTTTTTCTAGAAGTGTATCTAGTAGAATACTACTAGAAATGATCTAGTAGCAGCCTATTTTTTCAAAAACATATGTATGTTCTCCACAAAATGTAGGTTCTCTATTAAAAATATTGTAATTTAACCCAAATAACTTTGTATTTGTACAGAAAAAACACATTTTTATTGCTCCTAGTCTTAATGAATGCTTTTGTTGTCTTTGACCAGTTCTTTTTCCCCCTATGGGTATAAAAATGAGGTTACATACATAAATGTAAAATCCTTTGTCATACATCTGATAAAACCAAAGGGCTGACAGCTCAAATGAGTCTGAAGGTTGTAGACCTGCACAGATTAGGAAATGTTATACAAAAATGTAGTCAGTTGAAATTAAGCACAATCAGGGTGATAATAAAAACAGTTTTAAAGTGTGGAAGTTTGCCAAGAAGAAGAATTATGAGCATACTGTCCCTACATACAGTGAGGAAGATGGTATAAAAGTCAAAGAGGAACCAAAAGGTCACAGTTTCAGAACTGCACAGTTCAGTTTAATCTCAAAGGAAGCTTTTTGGAAGAGTTCCATTACTTTAGTATGTGTGAGTCACATAATGCAGCACCTGAACTCTGCAAAATGTCATTGGAACTACAAATAGAATCATGTGATGTGGTCAGATGATGCAAAAAAATTGTAATTCATGGTTATGGTCATGAATGTTTGGCAAAAAAGGACTACATACTAAGAAATGAACCTGAAATCCACTGTCAAATATAATGGATCATTGATGCTTAGAGTCTGATTTGCTGCTAAAGGTAAAGGGCTCTTGTAAAAATCAATGGCATTATGAATTCCTTTAAAAATGCCAGGAGATTTAAGTCCAAAATCAAATTGAAAGTACATGCGTTTATTGTACAGGGTTAATTTGTGCTAGAATGTAAAATGTGCTCATAGAAAACACTTTGGATAATATCTCTTTTGGAATAAGGGTATTTAATACTGGATGTCCCTTGTTTTACACCTAAATTTCTGTCCATTTGATGAAGTCAAAGAGTGGTATTAGACTCCACTATTGAGGAGAAAGCTACGTGACTGCTTGGAAAAGGACAAAGCACACTTCCTGTGGTGAAAATCACTGGATCTGTATGTATACATTCAAAGGTCCATTTGTAAGAGTATTTTTGTGGCTCCAGTTTTACAGATAACTGACTATGACAGCCATTGTAAAAGCGTAACAGGCCATTTATTTAAAACAAAATCACAGATCCCTCACAGATTATGCTTGTTGATCCATCTTATATTCACCAAGACATGGAAATGCTTATATATGTTTTTTCTAAATGTCAGAAGAAGAAAATTACCTGTCTAGTTACTCATTATGTGTCAAAAGGAGGGCATTTTCCATATAATTCCAAGAGAACTGATGAGTTGCGCCTATGAACCTCCTTTTTAAAATACAAGACATTCTTATGCGGCAGAGGAAGCCTTGGATCAACAGAGTAGGTGATAAAAACCATATTCATAAGGTTTGATCAACAGAACTGGTTTGCATATACATTTGTAGAGCATCCTGAGTGTAAAGTTACTATACGTATTCAAATGGACAAAGAATCACGTGGGCAATAGATGCATCTACATTAGAGCTCATCCCTTGAATAGCTTGAACTTTATACACCAATAGTTAAAGCAGAACAGACAAAAACCTACAGCAGGCTGCAATTATAACCCACGAGGCGGTGAATTATAGATTATCTTGCTTTAATGCATTTAAATGGCAAACATCATCTGACTTTTCCCCTGTTCAGACCATTTGTTGCTAATGGAAAAAGTAATTTTCTGAAATATTTTATGTGAGCCTCAAATGTAAATCTCAGGCAAATCTTATATTTTGTAAACCTGCCCCTCCAAACAGTGCAGTATACATAACTACTTTATTTATGTAATTCTTTTCCCAAAGGTCTTTTCAATGTAACATAACTAGAAATGCAGGTCTTCCAAAGCTAGCATGCCACCAATATGGCCCACTATTTTCAAAATGCACTTTTAAAAGTAAAGCTACCATAGTTTCTTTAGAGCAGTTTTGTTGAATGATCCCATTTGATTAAGAGAGGCTCCACACAATGTAAAAATGATATCCCAACAAAAAGGTTTTTAACTGAACTGTACATTAGAGCCAACTACCATTTAGGCACTTTTATTTTTATGAGTGCTGAATAAGATAAAAGGATACATTTTTAATGATTTCTGCAGCTATTGTTTTAATCTTTCACAAAAATAGGCCATGTAAAGAAACCATAAAGATATGTGGACTGACACTGTGAAGAAGAACAGAAGGACATGGTAGATTTCACTGGGGTGGGTAAATAAATAAGTACAGGGTAGCTTGATGTACTTGACTGGCTATTCAGTGTGTGAGGCTTCCCTTGATACTTCTAAAACTACTACCGTCATTTTCTTGTCCACCACTGACAGCATCCATGTGGTTCAGACAGCTATAGGGTAGCATCAGACGTACAAACCTCTGCCTTTGTGCTGTCTGAAATAAACCTTGCACCTCTGTTTTTGTCATCTGTTTTTACATCTTTTTGACAGGTGCTTTACATCGTGATAAGCAGACCAATAAAAGTGAGAAAAAAAGAGCAAAAAAAAAAAGAGTTGAAATGTTGTTACATTAATTTACACTGTCATGGTTATTTTTCCTTCTCTTTTTTTTGAGATTTTGTTTTGACTATTAGATACAAAAAAAAACATCTAAAGTAGAGCTTTGAGGAGAACATTGATCTGGCTCAGAGTCAGTCACCCAGAGTCAATATTTGTAGTTTGAATTCATAGGATGTTAACTGTGGGTGACGCAGTGGAGCAGTGCTTACCCCTGTTGTCTCACAGTGAGGAGGTCCTGGGTTCAGCAAGTGTCCTTGGTTTGGTTTGCATGTTCTCCTTATGTCTGGGTGGGTTTCTACCAGGAGCTCAGGTTTTCTCCCACAGTCCAAAGACAACCTCCAGCATCCTTCCCGCCTGTAACCCTGGTTAGGATCGGCAGATCAGATAATGAATGAATGAAATGTTTAGTGTAAAACATTAATCTTCATCAGTGACCATATGTAAGGAATATCTATAAAGACCTATAAATACCCATTTCACTAAGACAAAGCTGTAGAATTGTGTGATGAAGTTCCATCCATTACCTTTGTTGGAGTGGTGTTTGTGATCCAGAACTAATCCAAAATCAACACCTGACCTATTGCTCTTGTGGCTGAATGCAATCAAATTACTGTAATCAAAACTAAAGTCTTACAGCAACATCTAGTGTAAAGCTTTTAGCGATCAGTAGGGAATGTTACTGAAAAACATATAGCAGAACTAATGGGGTGGGGGTGGGCGTCTTGAGTTTCCCATCAACACCCTTGATTTCAGAAGAAACACTGGATGAGCAGTTATCTGTACATACATTTATGACTAAGCATGTGTCTTTAACAACAAAGGTCAAGCAGAGGTCCAAATGGTGTGTTTCCCCAAAGGCTGATGCATTACTATTCTGATGTTTTAGTAATGAGTACAAAGCCATATTTGTCTCTTCCGGCACTGCATGGATCACAGTGGGTCGAAATGAGGATAGAGTCAGGGGTGACAGGGAGATCTAACAGAAGCGGGGGCCGGAAAAATAAATTAATCGCATTCTTCCATAATTAATGACTTCTTCCTCTCCTTAATCAAAGAACCACATCCTGGGGCTATCAATGAGGACCCATGGGAGAACGCCATAAGCTGTTTATTTAGAGCATGCTGGAGAGTGGGAGGTCCCCCACTACTGGGCCAGTGAGGAGAGGAACAGGTGATCCGGGCTTGTGGGCACATAATAGCATCTGTCTTTACGTTAGACTACATGTGCTACTTAAAGAGTATGTTTAATTAGAGCAAAAGATGCACATCTTTGCATCTTGGCTACAGAGATGCTGCTGCTGGAATGGTAACTTTTTTCTTATTAGAATAAGAAAATGTTCTCAATTTTAGTGTAAGCTAGTGGAACAATAATTTATGTGGAGCAGGACCATTTATATTTGTCCATTTTTCAGGAAAATTGTTCAGAATGACACGGTTTGCTGGCTAGATTTTGAACTGACAGTGACAATGATGTTATTAAAAACCAGTGCAGAGCAGAACATTAAAATGAACACAATACTTAATTATTGTGAAGAATTTAATTTTATTTAATGTTTCATTTGACTCCCATCAAGCCAGAGTTGCTTTCCTCTTGAATGAGATCTAGGAACAGCCGGTTCAGTCATGGTGACAGATGTCTACTAATCACATGTGCACCTGCTGGCTTGCCTCTGTGAATGCCAGCCACTTGTACTCTCCCACTGCAGACCTTACATTTTTGAGATTCCATTGTGAAGTTACTCCCCACAGTCATACTCTAGTGCAGTGGAGAATCGAAATATGTGGCCTCTTAAAACTTGTGGCCATTAAGTTTGGTCACTGCTGTGGGGTTTAAATGGCTAAGAGGTGTTTGCACCTTGCTAACTTCATTTGCTCAAAGATATTTTGCTTTCCACTGAGGGAGAGGGAAAGTGAATGAGATATGACACTTGATGAGATGGTGGCTGACATCTCAGATTGATGGTCACAGTACTTGGCTCAATAACAGTGGGGTGCTGCTAAGGGATCTGTGCTGCAGAAGACTCTGGCTGGGTCTGGGTAAAAGTATACAGACACATACGAATGACCAGAGTCCTTAAGAATAAAGAGTACCATAGCCTGTGTGACTCACCAGTAAATCCAAGACTGAGTCATGGACAAAAGGGATGAAGACACAATCGAGGTGTGCTAAAACGTATTAACTGTTGGTCAGACTTGACAATTCATCAAACAGGATCATTTCTAAACACCCCCTTCAGTGAGGAAAATATCAAACAATATTTTTTGAATAATTACACCTGGTTTGCCATTGTTCACTCAAAAACATGAACTGTGGACAAAATGTGCAATGCAATGTTGCACATCACTTGAAGAAAAAAAAATAAGTACTGCTCAAGCACACAATAGATGCTGCTGCTCAGCTTTCATGTAACTTTGAAAAGGCACATGTATATAAAATCCCTAATTTTTCAGGTGTAAAAATTAATGTAGCATACAAAAAAAAAAGTACCATTCACTCCCCATTAAGAATATACTGACACTAACTGCAAGCACATTGGATTTTTGACCACTTTTTGAGATGTCACAAAAAACATGCATTTACATATTTCCACCTTTTCGGCCTGCAACAATTTAGTTGTGTTTCACACTGGACTGCTTTGCAACTACTCAAGGGCAACTAATCAGAATAGAGGTCATTATATCAGACCATAACATATATCAGCAAAGAACATATATCAGACTTCAAGAAAAAATAACAAACCTACTGTTTAACAAACACCTCCTAGGAAAGAGCGGCTGAAAAGGGTTGTGCAAAAAATAGTGTTTTATTTTTATTTAGTTAGTTATTTTTAAGTACACAAACCCACACTAGTATCCTTTTTTCATGCAGACAAAAAAGTAAGTAGAACATAGGATAGGGTCCTGTGAATGACTCCAAATTGAATGAAAGTAAGATTTAAAACTAATTTAAATGAACAAAATTTAAAAATCAATATAAATGACATGATCAAAGGAAGCTGGTTATGCTTTTGTCATAAAAAAGCATGTATTTCCATTACATTCATGAGCTAAAAACAGTATTTTTAGTATTATTTATATACTATTGATGCACAGAAGTGTACCACATAAATATTTCAAGCTATTCACAGTTTTAGATGCCAATTTCTATGCAGAACTTCAAACAACATATAGTGATGAAATGTTTGTTATGTTTAATTTCCTCTAAATCACACTCTTGAATGCGTTATCTGAGCCCCGACAAGCTATTCAAGGTCTGAGTCACAGGACAGTTCTTGCTCTGTTTAAATCACAAACCAGTTGTGGCATCTCATATTGACACACACCAGCTTATGTAACACGTTCAGTTCAGGACCTGTTTTCACCCTAGAGAGTGCTTGGAATATAGATTGGCACTTCTTATTCCACTTGTTAATCATACTGCCAACTCTGAAACTACTGAATATGCTTTGGTTATGCACAGGCTTCTGATTAAATCACTCCTGTAGTTCTTCATTAGGAATACGAGGCTGCGCTGCTGTTTGTTTATTTTTCTAGGATTGAAGAGTCTCGTAATAATTTAACGGATTTATTACAGCAGCTACCCTTCACATAACCTTTTAATGTGGTTCCTGCAGGAATATCAGCAAATCCATGTTTTGTTGACACTACAAGTTATATTACATGGAACCACTGACTTTTAATTTAATTACCCCGTCTTTAATTAATCCATTACTTATTGGCTTTAATCTTCATTTCAATGGCTTTGCTAATGAAACCCTGTCCCATTTCTGTGAGCAGCCTCATGTCTTTTTGAAAAACCTCTTATTGAGTTGCTGAGAACGGGAAACAACCTTGACTGCTAGACTGTAAGAAAAACTGCAGAAAGCAGGCTGACCTCCAGGTCTGTGTGCTGATGATGTGTGTAGGGGAGCAGCAGTGCAGAGGCAGGGAGCTGTTGTGCTCCTCACCCACTCCATCAGCGGCCACAGCGGAAGACCTCAAATCCCCTATTATTGTGTGCTTGACTCATGCGTAGACCCATGGCAGTTCAGACCTTTATCTATTAAGGCATTACAATGCACAGTGATTGAAGGACAGGATACCATTCCTCTGGCCTTCCTGCTCCCCCTCTATCCGCTCACAGGCCTCATGTTGGCTAAAAAAAACACTGCACATGGGGAGGGGCATTTATCTTTCAGTTTGTGGGAAAAAAAAACTTCTGCCATGAATTGCAATTCATAGTAAATTATCATAAAAAAACAATACCATGACTATTGAAATAGCTTAAAATTATTTACTGATTCCAAAATACGGATACACGCTTAAGAATAAAGGTCCTTAATTAGCTTGTATCGTCAACAAAAGCTTATACCTTAATTGCTGTAGGAGATTTACATTATGTTGTTATATTTTAAACTTCAAAACAGTTCTTTAAACTCAGATACCGCATGATTTAAAAAAGAGCTTTCTGAAGAACCGTCTATT
Source organism: Alestes dentex (assembly GCA_037576975.1). Lineage (NCBI taxonomy): Eukaryota > Metazoa > Chordata > Actinopteri > Characiformes > Alestidae > Alestes > Alestes dentex. The sequence goes on along the minus strand of JBBIGA010000132.1, from coordinate 27,640,455 downwards.
GACAGCATTGATTCTAGTGAGCCAAAAGTGATTGTTCTATGACATTGCTCCAAAAAAACAATGGTTAAAAATTGTGGTTCGCTGTTAAGTAACGATTTCTAAATGATTTTTGGCTTGGTCACATTGTTCTCTAAATTTTTAATAGCTCTAGAACTTTTGTGTTATACGCAACCTCATTTCTTATTTGCAAGCATGGATCTTTGAAGAAGTAAATCTATTGAAATGTTTTTAAAACGGTTCTTTAAGAAACCGATAATGGTTCTTCTGAGGAACCAAAAAACATATTATAACATTTTTATTTTTAAGTGTTCATTATAAAAATATGGGGTACATTCTACTAAATGGTTTTAGGCTTGGTCATGTGGTTCTGTGAAAAAATGAATTTATGTAGATCCTTTTACATTACATGCAAGGTGCTTTGAACTTTTTAAATGTCTTTAAAACTTATCATTTTTACCAAAAAGGTTCACTGGAGAAACTGATCGCTAAATCCTTTGAGAGATAAATAACCCAAATGTGTTTTTTCTGTTGCATCACTTGAAAGAACCTAGTCCTAAAGGGGCTTGGTTTTCCTGAAAAGAATTGTGTAGACCCTTTACATTATGCAGAATTCATTTAAGGTTCTTCAAACTTCTTTCACCAAGAAAAAATAGTTTTTTAAGACCCATTGAAAAGTTCTTAGAGAGCCAAAGGTAAGAAAAGGATCCTATGTATTCACAGGAGGAAGGTTATTAAAAGCCAGAGCAGTTGGATTGGATGTGAAGGCTGTCTCTGAGAACAGGCTTCAGCAGGACAGCGGGGGATCGATGGCCAGTGTGACCTGAGGGGAGGGGATGCGGTGCGTAAGGAGTGGGGACGTGTCAGTGAGCAGCATGGGGACTCTCGCGCTCTCTCAGTTCCATGCTGCTCGTCGCTCGCGGTAGTGACATGACAGGGCCAAAAATAAAGCCAATAAGAGGAAGCCTAGTCCTCCCCACTGTATGTGTAAACCTCACACACACTTTTCGCTAATTGGATTAATAGGCTGTGATGAGCTGAGGGACTTCACAAACACTCCACGCTCTTCTGGACCTGGCTGGGTCAGGCTTCCTGCCCCTTTTTTTCTCTTACACCATCCAGATAGTTCACTCCCTTCAGAACCCTCCATGTCACTGTCATCTAAATGTTAATTTGGAACTGATAGCATCACTCCCATTTCCAAAGCTCTGGAACTCATAAGCCCCATGGTGCAGCAGTGATGCCTAAGAACCAGCCCAGAAAGGCAATTTTTTGCTGTGATGCTGGGTGGTTTTGTTGTTAAGACAACATTAAATGCGGTTAGATCTCCAGTCTATTTCGCATTCCGCTCATTGCTGCTCATCATCTGCACTGTTCCACACGACAGCAGGATGCAATCCGTGGACACCAGAGGCTAAAAAGCACTTTGACTTTTATTTGGCTCTTCAGAATGCTATCAGGAGACAGCTACAGTTTGAACGTTGCCTATTCATGGTTTGTCACACCAGGGATGAAAATAGTGCTGCGATAAGGGCTTTTACTAATTTGCTGCTTGTCTTTGAAGGAGGTAATCAGTCTCCTCATGTCTGTGTCTTTTTCCAAGCTTGCCCTTTGATGTGAAAACCACTGCCCATGACATTAAGGTACTGATCAGTCTTTGTAGTCATGACATTAGGGACCAATTTTTTTTATGCAGTTAACAGGGATGGATTATTACAGCCACAACATTTTAAGATCATGCAACTTGCTTTTCATGTAATGCAGTGGTGTAGTTTAGTCTGAAGTAGTGGTATAAGAGGGGAACCTTCAGGGCATTCAAGGACTTTAGAGCATTTTCAGTTCCTAGGAATTATTTCTAGGAACTGCAGGAACTGTAAAAATACATGTCTTATCTTTCTTTGATAGAATCAATTTTTTTCATTTAATAATTATTTAGCTGTTAGGTCTTATTTGGAAAAAAAAAAACAGAATTAAATTTATGGAACTCCTGATGGAAAAATATCTCTGAAGAGCCTAGGTTGTCATAGCTAAGAACACTCTCTCATTGCTTTTGCCTTCTGGAACCTAATGTGTCAGATTAACCACTAACAGGATTAGGAAATGACAGAAGAATCAGCCAGTCATGTTTCGATTCACATCAGGGTGGGGTGGGACGAGTTACATGAGTGAAAACAGACCTTCCAGACTGACGGTGAATATGAGCGGCAGCCTTGCCAGTGGGTTTCACATACCTATAGCTCTTTCTAGCTCTAATAGTCACAATTTCTGTTGCATAAGGTGATTAGCTACATTACCATATTTTAGTGCATAATTGAAACAGTTGTATAAATACAGTGTCTTGCAAAAGTATGCACTTAGCTCATGTTATATTCTATTTATCTGTTCTATAAGATTAAATCCCAATTCAGCCATAACTGGTCATGCACTCTTGTATCCTATGGTGCTACTCATATAAGTATACCCACAGAAACATACTCCATGCCATGCATTGTCATACAGTTGTTCACACTAATTCATTTACCATAGAGAGAGAAGCTATTCTTACCATGCTTTACACATAACAAAACTTATGAAGCTCTTTAGGCTATGGATTTGTGTATGTGTAGTCTTGATTAAGACAGTGACAGTGATGGTCACCATAAACGGACTCTGTCCATTAAGCTAGACTTCTCTTCTTCACAGAATCCAAGCGCTGACAGAAGTCCCAGAGGCTTACAAGTGCTCTAAAAATACACTAGGCCTCGAAGGGGGAGATGCTAGCACTATTCAACACACTGTAATGCACACTAAGTACTCACTAATGTCCCATTGGAGTGGTAATAATGACCATGGAGAGCACACTTGAGATTTAAAAGAGCATTTTTTATGACACATATCATTTGTTCATGCTGAAAGTTCTCTGCACTCCTTGAAATGTCTTAATGCTTTATAATGCCATAAACACAGAGGACATCAGGTGGATCACTCAGTTTCTGCGTTCAGAAATAAAATAGGTGTATGTGTGTGTGTGTGTGTCTGTAAAAGAGTCTCTCATGAGAAGCAGAAATGTGTTTAAGAGTCGGTCTCAGCACTTACTCTTTAAGGGTCCTCCACAGGCTTGGATGAAATTCATTTATGGCCAATGATGTGCACTTACTCGTTTTTTAAACACAATGATCTGCAACATGTTCTGCTCCCATTTGTACAGAAACTGTTACCATAGGTTTATTTAGCATATACATTATCTCTTCATACATTTCTTTTTATTTCTTTACCTACCAGCTGTAAGCAATGGAGTGGGATCTTGAGGTACTTGTGTGTGCTGCAGTACAGACACACGCATGCATAATCAGGGCATCTTCAGCAGGTGGTGGATGGGTTAAAAGTTTGCCTTGGGAATTCTGACACCTTGGTGGCTAGCTGGCAAAGGCCCTGGCAATTAAGAAAAAAAAAAAACAGCCAGTGGTGATTGAGCACATGTTTATTCCTACCTCTTTGGACTTAATCGCCTTTATGCCAGCGACCCAATACTGGCCTCAGTTTAGGAGCTCTTCATTTTATCATTCATACCAAAAGGGTTCTGGAGCAAATCACTGGTTCCCTAAAAATCTTTCTATGGATTGTTCTTTAAAGCCATGAAAGAAGGGTCCATGAATTGCAGGGTCCTCAGTTTAATTAATCCATTTTTAAGTGATGCGACATAATGATGGGATTTATGCCACATAACATCCAAAACAAAAATAGCATATGATTTTCTGAAACAATAGTCAAATTTGACATAAGCCAACCATTGGCTGAAAGCTGAATGAGAGATGTGCAATATGCAAAACCTATAGTGTTATAATTCTTCAAATATTCTTTGGGAATGCAGAACTATTTTGATTTCCTAATATCTTTTAGTGGGTGGTCCATTAAAGAATCATTGTTGTAAAAAGATGTGTGTGTGATATAATGTTAATGTTCTAAATCAATTCATATTACTCCTTAAACTTCTTTCTAAGCCAAGAACCATTTATTAAGTTTTATTTTGGAGCATCTGCGACAGTCCTTTAGTGGCAAACTCTTAGAATGTATTACAAATTATGGTTTAGATTTCACACTTTAATCAACAGAAGTTTGCGTGTATCTCAAATATTTTTCTTGCTGCACAGATCAATCTGCAATGGTTGCCCACAGACAAAATCACACAGAAAACTCACAAAAAGGTTGCTCAGTCAGGAAATGATGTTTCATGAAGACTAAGCAGAGATTTGAGATGTTCTTTTGAATGCATCCTTTCTGATGGAGGTGCTGAGCTGTGTGCCTTTTTTACGTGGTTGAAATTTCTCTTCTTTCTATGAGTTCTGGAGCTCCTCCTGACCTCTCTGGGCGAATGCTTTCCTCTGCATTTATCAGAAATGTTTAAGGGAAATTGCAACATGACAGAGATCAGGATGGGCCAAGCAATAGCAGAAAGAGAAATTGGAGAAGATTTAACTCTTGTGACTGCATTATGTGTTTGCTGATTGCAGTGGGGGGGAGCAATCTTTACCTCATTATGATTTTTTTCCTGTTTCTCCCTTTCTCCTTGCTCAGTGTGAGTTGTAATGCTGTAACTGTGTGCTATTTGACATCTACCGGATCTAACTATGCAGTGCATGACGTACTGCATACTAATGCATGACTATGAATACACGTACCTTAAGACGAGACAGCACTTTGGGGTGGGGGTGGAGGTGATGCCCATCAGAAGAAATGAAGAATTTACTCTCATCAAAAAAAAGTAAAGACTAGAGTTTGGGGAGGAGATCTCTTAACATTTCTAATAGTAAATCATTTTTATTTAAAACACTGTCTGTTACTTGTCCCGGAGACTCATTTGCCACTCCAAATTAATCTCGGATTGCTATTGTGGAGAGTTACTGCAATATATGATGTTTGTAATTAGCTAGGCAACTTGTCTTGTCACTGTTACCATGGTAACAAGAGAGGACAGTTTACCACTCTTGCTGTGTCCTTCGAAACTACATTTTGCACAATCTGCTATTGCCAGTAATAGTGAAATTAGTTTTTTTTGTGTTATCTAAGAACAGTTTGACTATAACTATTGCTTAAGTTTACAAAGAAAAACAAAAACAAAACTGAAGTTGTGGGAAAGCTGAGAAAGAAACATCAGTGCTCAAATATCTAATGACCAAGTGCTTTTTTAATGAATACCTCGGGGTTTAATGTGTCTTAAAGAGGGATGAGAATATGCATCCACAGGTGCGGTGGACAGACCCGTGCATAAGCAGTAGGCCTTCCGGCTCTATGACACTTGATGTATTACCACAGCAACACACTCTCTCTCCGGGGGCAAAGGCCACGGGTGTAAAGGTAATTTCAGAAGCAATAATCTAGCTCTGCCTTATTCATTGCTCCTGACATTTCTCTCTTTTGTTTTTCTTTTTGGAGGACGACCAAAGAAATTGAAGTCTATTAGACACATTATTCATGTGTCTCTCTCCACTCCAGTTCCATTACCCCCAAATGGGCATGGTTATTGCTTCAGAGGCATTTTGGAGATGGTGCTTAATGACATCTGATAAAGCACAAGTGAAGGTCCTTTCCGAAGCTTTACTTTTAAATTCTCTCATTAAGCTTGTCTGGTAAAGTCAAGGTAAGAGGTAGCCATGGTGAGATTGCTCAAGAATAAAAGCTGCTCTTAGAAAGCAGACTTAAGTGCTAAGACCGCATCTTGCAGTTAAGCTATCAAATCCATATACTTCATGAACCAGAATTTAAGAGCGCTCCATTCTCTACATCATAATAATAAAATCTCCTGGGTACAAGTATGAAACTCTATTACCAAATGCAGTGAGAAATTAACTATTTAGACGTTTGTTTCTTACTATACTTTCACTGAAAAAAAAACACAGACACTTGGATCTTAAACTTGCACAGAAGCATTGAGACAAATCAGAACTCTAGTGCGATGATGGGAGAAGAAAAAGGAATTTCTTGGCAATCTCTTGCAAATCATTTACAAATGTGTGTGCAACACTGTGTAATGGGCACCTTTACTGTGTGCTATGACTGCACACAGCCATGTTGCCTGTTTTCACGTTATGAAAAAGTTACTGAAACTGGGGCTAAATGTACAGAAACACATTAAGCTGCAACATGCTTTTGTATGTGTTACAAAGGAAGAAATGCTAACATATTACAAAATATATTTATTCCTTATGGTGTGCAGATTGTAAACCTGTAAAATGCTGCTATTTATTGAATTTTGCAGATACAATGAACTGCTTCATGTAGTCATCTTATTCCTTTACAACCTAGAATTTAAAAAGGAATTTTGGGGGGGTTGTATCTTTTAATCTACACAAGACAGCGACCACTTTGCAGATGCAAATTAATTTTTTAATTGTGAAGCAAACAAAAAATAAGACAAAAAAAACCCAGAGCATGCATAACTATTCACCCACTCCCAGAGTCAATACTTTGTACAGCCATCTTTTGCAGCGATTACAGCGACAAGTCTCTTCGCGTCCCTCTCCACGAGCTTGGCACATCTAGACACTGGTATTTTTGCCCATTCTTCATGGCAAAACTGCTCCAGCTCCTTCAAGTTGGATGGATGCCGCTTGTGATTCTCGATTGGATTGAGGTCTGGACTTTGACTGGGCCATTCCAGGACATTTACCTGTTTCTCTTTAAAACACTGGAGTGTTGCTTTAGCAGTGTGTTTAGGGTTGTTGTCCTTCTGGAAGGCGAACCTCCATTCCAGTCTCAAATCTCTGGAAGGCGAACCTCCATTCCAGTCTCAAATCTCTGGAAGACTCAAACCGATTTCCCTCAAGAATTTCTCTATATTTTGCGCCATCCATCTTTCCTTCAGTTCTGACCAGTTTCCCAGTCTCAGTCGATGGAAAGCATTGGCTGCCCCTACGCCGCTTCACTGTGGGGATGGTGTTCTCAGCATGATGAGGTGTCAGTATGATAGTGTTGTCTTGATGGCCAAAAAGTTCTATTTTAGTCTCATCTTACCACAGCACCTCCTTCCACATGTTTGTGGAGTTTCCAATACACCTTCTGGCAAATTTCAAATGGTCTGCCTTATTTTCTTGGCCACTCTTCCATGAAGCCCAGCTCTGTGCAGTGTGGGGTTTATAGTGGTCCTATGAACATAAACTCCCATCTCTGCAGTAGAGCTGCCCGGCTCCTTCAGGGTTATCTTTGGCCTCTTGGTTGCTGCTCTGATTGCTGCCCTCCTTTCCCGGTCTGTGAGTTTTGGTGGATGACCCTCTCTTGGCAGGTTTGCTATGGTGCCATAATCTTTCCATTGCTTGATGGTAGCCCTTACTTAGTGGTGTTGCACTGGTGTTGACTCTGGGGCCATAAGATCAAGTGTATATATACTGAGATCATTTGACACTTAGATGCTCACAGGTGGATCTTATTTAACTAATTAAGTGGCTTTTGAAGGTAGCGGTTCGGGCCTCGAAGCAATGGGGCTGAAAACATATGCACGCACCACTTTTCAGGTTTACATTTTTTAGAATTATTTAAAACATGTTTTTTCCCTTTTAACTTCATTAATCTGTAGTTTGTTTTCTAGGTCCATCACTTAAAGTCAAATTGAAAATCCATTTGAATTCCAGGTTGTAAGGTAACAAAATAGAGAGAATGCCAAGGGTGTGAATACTTTTGCAAGGCCCTGGTTGTCAGGTTGGTGGTATAGTGGTTAGCATAGCTGCCTTCCAAGCAGCTGCCTAGGGTTCATTTCCCGGCCAGCGCATCATCCCTTTTAAGCAATTTCTCCGGGATCAATAAAGGATTCTGGTTTAGCATTTTGAATAGGTTTTGTACATTTTGGATTGCAGATTGGACACAAAATATATTTTCCACAATAATGTTAATAGAATTTGTATAGTTTGAACTTTTGATTCAATATCTTTTAAAGGTTAAGACCTTTTTCTATTACTATATAAATTAAAAAAGAAGTATCATTGGACTGTACACACCATTACAACATAGGTAACCCTGCTGCTTTTAGCTGACACGAGTGCAAGATGCCATTCTCTTGATGTCTTTCAGTTGCTGGGTAACTCAGGAAAGGGACCAGTAAATGCACTCTATTACTCATACAGAGTTTGTTTGCATGTCAATGCACATTACACTTTTTATCTGGTAAAGCCTTTCAATACACTAAAACAATATATAGCAATAATGTCACGTTACCATGAAGTGATTTCAGTCTCTCCAATTCTGTAATGTATTAGATAAGCAGCTCGACATGTCGGCACAATGCGAGGGTCTCATTAAACTGTCTATGCAAACAGACGGAAACAAATGTACTCTTGATCTGTTTTCCATTTACCTCATTAACCACGTTAAATTATCAATTAGTCACGTACTAGCGGGTGGACATGGCCTCAGCGCCATGTCGTATCACTACGGACTGAGAGACAGTTCCACTTCATCACTGGACATTACATTATCCATCTCTAAAAGACGACATGAAGCTATTTGATCCGATTTGATTCTCCTCTGACTTGTGTGTGAGAGTTCATGTTGCTAAATGCATATCTGTATGAAACTGAGTTTAATGAGCCTTAAGTTAAAAGTTGGAGTTACATATAAAAAAACAGTTCATTTTGATTTACTTAAATCACTTTTTTTGATTTACTTAAATTCACTGAAAATTTGAGTGTGTATTTCCAATTCATACATACATTATAAGATTACATTACAACATAGTATATCGTTTTCATACTCACTCCAAGCACGGAATATAATCATAAAATATATAAATACATAACAAAATGATTTGCCATAGTCTCCAAGAAAGATATGTTTTATAACTTCAGTTTTATAACAATTTTCTCATTTACATTTTACTGTCTAAAAACAAACAAACAAAAATATGACATGAATATTCTGATTTACCATCGGACTTGGGGTAACAACAACATTGCTGACACTGTGTGTTGAGCCCTTTGCGTACGGCATTATGCTGTGCTGTTAAAAGAGCAAAGGTGAAATAAAAGTGCCGAAAAGGGTTCTTTTTTATAAATGAAATGAGAGACTTTCAAGCACCTTTTTAAAGTTTAAAGAACCTCCAGATAATGTAAAGTTTCTGGGGCAAATCTTTAACTGATGTAAAATCATTCAAAGAACCCTGTTATCTTTAGTTTTAAGAGCGTAGCTGCATCTTTGACCATACATATTCCCAATTTATTCTTTAAAAAGTGTCCTGTTTGGAGGGCATACATTTAGGTCAAAATATTAATGTAAAATAATGTTTTGTATGTATGTGAAAGATAACATTGTTTGGGTCAGGTGTAGTTTTCTTTAGTCGAGCTGACTTTTGCATAGGGACTTTCCTGATTCCAGTTAGCTACAGTTACATTGTTCAACTAATTAGCGTAGCTATTTTAAAGTGGAAACTCAGTGATTTGTGAAGACTTCAGATGACATTCTGTAAAGATTGTCTAACCTTAAAGTGTGCATTTTTGTCATACATGAATACACCACAGCAAGAACAGCACCAAATTCTTCCTCCGCATTTAACCCATTCACCAAGTGAAGCAGTGGGCAGCCAGGAACACAGTGCCCAGGGAGCATTGTGTGGGGACGGTACCTTGCTCAAGGGAGCCTCAATGGAGCCACTAGCAGTCCTAGGATTTGAACTCATGACCTTCTGATCCCTAACTACTAGGCCACCTGCAGCCACTTTACAACCGTTGCTATGAAGGAACACATTCTGGGTGGGGTATGGAGAGGTGAATTAGAGGGCTTCTGATATTTTGACTCACAATGATGTAGAACTGTTACATTTTCATATCTAATGTATTTTAATCTGTTTTATAGCATTTTAGCTTCAAGAATTAATGTGAATGTTGCAATACAAGGAACATATTCCTGACTGCAGCGTTAATATTCTTGACATATGAGAGCTTCATTTAATGTTGAGAAGAAGTGAAGGAGGAAGACATAGAGACCAGCGAGGAAAGAGAGAGATAACGAGACTGCCCGTCAAACTGTCATACTGTCACATTTATCTGGTTCTATGTCAGCTATGTAATGTAATTAAAACTGAGCTAATTTAATTTGTCATCTTTGTTAGCTGCGTACCAGGAAACGTGCAGTGATTTCTTCCCCATTGCTCGATAAAAAGTGTTAGCATTTCTGCAGGAAGCCCTTGGAGGAACTGCCTGAAGCTTTTAGTTAAAAAGTGACGTATACTTACATATTATATTACTTAAAAACTAATTTACTTAATAATTGCTGTTGTAAGTCATTCATGCCTATATATGACTGATATTTGATGCGATATAAATAAAACTACTTTAGCCTTTCATCTTTTCATTTGCATTTTACAGACTAAACATAGGAACATGCAAAGAACATTACTCGCACCTACAGCCTATTATCAGTGAGGGATAATAGCACATAAAATTAAAACCACCTCCCTAATATTGTGTCGGTCCCTCTGACTGGACAGTGGTCACACAGCCCCATCCACTGCAAGCTGTGATGTGTTATGTGTTCTGGCACTTTTCTATCACAGTCATCATTAACCTTTTTAGCAATTTGTGCTACAGTAGGTCTTCTGGGGGATCAGACCACACAGGCTTTTCTTCACTCCCCACGGCCCTGTCTCCAATTCTCTGGTTGTCATTACTTTGACCACTTTTGGTGGGTACTGACCCCTACATACAAGGACCTCCCCACAAGACCTGCTGTTCTGGAGATGTACTGACCCAATCATATAGCCATCACAGTTTAGCCCTTGTCAAAGTAACTCAGATTCATATGCTTGCACATTTTTCCTGCTTCCAACACATCAGCTTCAAGAGCAGACAGTTTACTTCCTGCCTTATACATCCTACCCCTTTACAGATGCCACTGAAATGAGAGAATCAATCTTATTCATTTCACCTGTCAGTGTTTTTAATTTTGGTGCTGACTGGTGTATAACTAAAAAAGAAGGAAATGACATAGTTACAAAGTAGCTCTGTACTTTTACTTTATTTAAACTTCATCAGTGCCATTTGCAAATGTCTTTGATTGAGCAATACTGATTGGTGAACCTATTATAAAAAGATATGAAACCTGTCTGCAAACATCAAGTAAGTTCTCATTTCAGATACTGGACTAGACCTCACTGAGTCATTTCCATTTGCTTTCCACAAGTTTCCACAAGAAACAACCTTGACACTCACACACTGTGAGTATTACAGTTACAGTCAATGTTATGTCTATCATGACCTTGCATTTAGAAAAGCAAATCCATCTACACATACATTTCTACATATAACCCTATGCAGCCATCCCATACGTTCAATGACCGTTTCATACAATCAGTCTATTTGAACTGGATCAGCTGGGGGTCGAGGGTGAGAGGGGGGTGGGCTGAACTGTATCAGCTTATAAAATATGTCCACATTCATTTCAACAGAAACTGAAAGGGTCTAAAATTAGAATTATACATTTTTAAATGGAGTACATACATTTTTTCTTTTGTGCAGTATTATACTCCTCAGCCTTACTGGAATTCAGATATTAGACTTTAGCTTTAGCTTTTAGCTTCCTTTGCACCTGATGAGTCATTTCTGCTGCTTGAGTAATCCATTTCCCTCCACTCTTGAAGATAGCTTTATTACTTGAAGATAGCTTGTACAGTTATATTGTTGCTGTAAAATGTAACGTTAAAGGTATTTATTGCTAGCTATCTGCAACAAACAAACAAAACAAATTCAAAACAATACTCCCCCAGAATCCACCAAAACATGAAAAAAGAACCATGAAGCATGAAAAAAGAAACATGAAACTCTCACTCTAGAGGCTACAGCAACACTGTAGAAGATGTGGAGACAGCAAAAGATGAACCCTAAGCTAAGCAAGCCCTCTTATTGGTTAGGCTCTCAGAAGCTGATTTGATATCCTACTATATAAGGTTACATTACTGTGGAATCAACCAGTCACATTGCAGCAGAGGAGACCAAATTTTGTACCATAGTTCTGGGTAAATGGTCAAAAAACACATCTTTGACACTTCTCCCCCTGGTGGTCATTTTTATTCTTACTTTTAAAAACAATAAAGAAATTTGAAAAAATGAAAATAATTCCAAAAACAAGAGTCTGCCGTGATTAAACAGCTTATGTGTGACTTTACATGTTGCTTCTGCACAGAATTGTGAGACGTTATTATCTCTTTTCCTTTCAAAAAGAACGGTCCAGTGGTCCAGTGTACATTGTTCTAAAGGAAAAATAAAGGAAGCACTTGACCACCTTTCCTTAGCCTTTAGATAATTTGACCATTTGTTATCATGGTTGCCACATAGACAGGTAATTTCTAGGTCATGTCAGTGAGGAACCTTCCTTGGGAAAGACTTTTAGACCGCAGGTTAGGCCTTTTGAAAGCCTTTGATACATAACTGCCTGGTAAACAGGAGCAGCTCTATGAATGCTCATGTGCAAAGAACTAGAACTGTCTTATTACACACATGCATTTTTACCTGTTATTTTATCCGCATTTTTACCTGTTGTTTTGATATTCATGGTCCAAACTGAAAGCCTGACACTAATAGTCATGGTTTTCCACCGTTCCCATGTTTCACTGTTTTTCCACAGATATAGTGAGGGTTGTATTTTTCATGTTGGAGTTCATTTAAGATGAGGTGACAAAGTCCATGCACTCTTTTTGAATGAATAGAAATATGTGGCATAATTCATTTAATACAATGTTCATTTTCGTGTATGAATCTAAACTGTGAAGAACCTTTTTAATATTTCGAGAACCTCCACATGCACACTGTTTCCACATGCACACTTTGTTTTCTTGAGAGTTTGTCTTTTAAAGTCATGTTATACTGAAGGGCAGTCTTTGCTTGCACATGAGTCTATTAGAGGGTGACTAATCTTGGGGTATGGCTCAACTGTTGGTGTCCTACTGTGGGGCCTCTTGTGAAGCAGAGTGTGTGAAGAGATTGGCCTAATTATCATTGTGAGGAGCTCACACCTGAACCTGCCAGCTCGCATTGTTTAGCCTGAGGAACCTGGGGACTTTAAGTGGGATTAATTTTCCTCATTCTCCTGTTGGGCACATATGGAGATATACACACACACACCGAGGTAGGAAGAGGTCTAGCTGTGATGTGCTGGTACACAGTGTGTTTGTGCCATAAGGAGATGCTGAAGAAAACATAAAGCTGTACATTACCATTTTCCACCTCTTTGTGATACAAAACAGGTAATGCTGTGCAGAGATTTCAGAATGCAGCCTCAATTGGGCCTCTGTTTTATCGAGAGGCTGTTGCATTTGTTTATTTATTTAGACAGCCCACACACAATGACCACTTGAGGCAGAACAGAAGTTGGACACGGGGATATTAATTCATTTGGCATATGAACCTGAAGCACCTTTTATGTCTATTATTTGACAAATTACACCCTCTCCAATGACCAGGATGGTTTATTTTCCTTTGAAGTCTGAAGTTTTATGCAATCTTCAGGATTCAAAACAGGCACAGAGGTTGATTTGCTCAGACACAAAGCGGAAAATAAAAAAAAAGTCTCATCTTAACCCTGTTTTCCGTACGTTTGCTCAGGGGTCGGAAAATATTGAAAGTTGCGGAGAAGCTGCTGAGAACTCAGTGCTCAGGCTACTGATGGCAGATACAATAAAGATGTCTACTCTACATTTAATTCCCATAAATGTAGAGAGCATGGAGTATTTGATCAGAGGCAGTTGAAATCTGACATTCTTTTGTATGTTGCAACACATAGTGTAGATAATGTGCAACAAGAACAGCCTCCGACCACTGATCCTGTAGATGAACATTTGGAGGAAAATGATATAGAGAATGAAAACTTTGATGAATTGTATCATCAGTTGGAGCATAATTTAGCCTTACTCTTTCTCAAAATGCAGGTGATTTGGCATGTTTCAGATTTGGCTGTGCAGGAAATAATGCAACAAATAAATCAAATTTTACTTCTTTCAGAGCCCCTTGTCTACCATGCTGTTCAGCAAATTCTCCTTGAACATGGACTGAATGGCTGTGATTCATTAGTGAGAAAAATAGTGAATGCAGTAGAAAACAGTAACCCAATTTTGACGATGACCAGAGATGGTGAGCCTCTTTCCACAATAAGCAGAAGAGCATCATATTTTTCAGAGTGAATTTCCGATCGTCATGCCAGTTGAATACAAGCTTGATTCACAGTCAGTCTCTTATGTGCCAGTTCTACAAATGTTGCAGAACATGCTAAACCGGGCTGACATTCTAAATAGGGTTCTTTGCAATGATCGATCAGTTAATGAATTTAAGACTTACAGAGATGGCACTCACTATCAAGAAAATAACTTTTTTTAACACTGAGACCTTCAGAATTGTCCTGGGTCTTTATGTTGATGAATCTGAGTTGGCCATTCCCTTTGGCACTTCTGGAAAAAAACACAAAATGTTTGCTTTCTTTTGGGTTCTAGCCAACCTTCCCTCAAAACATCGTTCATCACTTTCAATTCAGCTAGCAATTTTATGCAGAGCTAGTGCAGTTAAACAGCATGGTTACACAGAAATCTTGCGCCCACCTTGAAAAGCATGGTGTATACATTGAACAGTTAGGAGACTGTGTGAAAGGAAGTGTGCTTTTTGTTTCATCTAATAATCTTGGTGCACATTCTTTCGCAGGACTACAGGAGAGTTTCATTGTTGAACACCCATATCGGTTCTGCTTTGCAAAGAAGAGTGAAATCCAGGAGAAGGAGGTCTGTTTGGGAGCATTTGAACTGAGAACCAAGCAGGAGCATGACAGGCAAGTGGGTGAAGTGTTACACAATGAGAGTTTGGTAAAGAAGTATGGTGTGAAAGGTGGCTGTGTATTAAGTGAAAGGTTAGAACATTTTCACACAGTTGGTGGTTTTCCACCTGACATAATGCACAACCTTATGGAGGGTGTCATCCCTATTGAAATGTTCTTGTGCATTAATGATTTGGTCTCAAGGAAATTAATCTCTCTTGAATCCCTGAATCAAGCTATCAAGCGGTTTCCTTACAAATTCTCAGACAAAGTTGATCAGCCTCAGATCCTCCCAGGCACATTTGCCTCAAAAGGTACTATTGGGGGTAATGCCCATGAGAATTGGGCACTTGTTAGACTTCTTCCCCTCATGGTGGGCCTTGATATCCCTGAAAATGATAAAACCTGGGAAATTGTTTTGCTTCTGAAAGATATTTTAGAAATGACATTGGCATTCAAGTTCACTGAGGATTCTCTTGATTTTCTTGATGCAAAGA
>JBBIGA010000132.1:27607126-27620290 GCA_037576975.1 Alestes dentex | reverse complement strand
AGAGCACATTTGATTTCATACAGAGAGTGATTTTGTCTCTTGGCCAAAAGTCACTCAAACCTAAAATCCAATCACTACAAAATCGCTTGATGTAGTAATAGGTCGTTGCCGTGATGTGAATGTTTGTTCCTATGGTTAATTAATGGTTCATTACTAAGTTGAGTTTGAGTGAATATTTAAGATAACTCTAAAGCAAATTGTTCAGTACTACACTGATAGTGTTTTCGAGTTGTTGAAAAGGAAAAATATTCATATTTAAAAGGATGTTTTAAAAAAAAAGTCAAGTTTACTTAATGTAAAAGTTAGTTTTAAAGAGTTTTCTTAGAAGACAATTTTGAAGAGAACTGTATTAGGAACGCTTTACCAAATTTACAGACTGTTCAGTGTTTGCAAGCTCTTTTACCACTTTGTAAAGATGTTAAAAAAAAAAAAGACAGAGAGAAGAATTTTATTGTCCTATTGTCCTTTATTTAAAATGCAGTATGTTTTTTTTTTTTGTTTGCATGCCTTAAGTAATGTCTGAAATTAATCTTGTTCTATAGAGCAAGTAAACGTTGCCAAATCTGTCTTTCTATTCTTAGATCACCAGTACATTCTTAGATGTGTACTTAGAACTTTGAGTACACCTTGCTTGGGAAATTTAAGTGTAACAAGTAAAGTGAACTTTAGTAAAGTGAACAAGCAGGCATGTTAAAATAACTGTTTTGTTTGAGTTCTGCTTATAAAGCTCAACTTAAAACTGTAAGTTAGCTTAACTTTTGAAATTTAGTTACCGGTACTGAAGTTTAATGGTAACCTCTACAAATACGTAAGTTAACTCTACAAAGATGAGGTAAGTAGTATCAAGTCAAAAAGTATGACCTAATTTGCTTGAGAATTTTGAGGCAATCAGTTTCCATGGCTTTTCTAAGTAAAGTCAACTTATTACTTTTTACAGTGTACAAATGATCAAATGATGCTACAAATGTTTTGAATGGTGGTTCTCCAATGTTTTTAAATGTAATCTCCATCTGTCGGGCACAGTCACCCCAGACAATTATTTAAGGGAGTCATTACTGATTACATTGCTAACTGAGTAATCTGCAAATTATTCTGATGATTAATCCAGCAACCACTGGGTTTTGTTCTGAGGAAAAGTAAAAATATGTTCAAGTGAAGAATAAAAGGTGTGGAGTCTTTCAATGATTTTAAAATACATTACTGAACAAGATTAAACAGAAGTCACACTCATACCGTATACAGTGAGAAACGTGTTTGGACACTTTTGTTTTTGTTATTCAACACACTTCCAGAGTATAGATCCACTTCACATTTACACACATAATGTATTTTGACTTTGTACATATAAACAAGAACAAGTATTTAGACACTATATTAAAATAGATATATGTAAATGTTAATAATAGGTAAATGTAAAGAAAATGTGCTTGTACAAATTGCACCCAGTGTCATTTCACGGTTATGGCTGCGGTTATGAAAATTTTATGCAGTGACTAGCAATATTGGTGAAGGGGGAAGAGCATAATTTAACATTTGAATGGAAAAAGCAGGCCCCACAGTGGCACAGTGGGTAGTGCGGTGCCTCACACCTCAGGGTTGGGGTTTCTAATCCGTGTCCTGGCTTTATGTGGGAGGGGGCGGGATTCTGGGAGAGTTTGCATGTTCTTCTTGTGGTGGCATGTGTGTCTTCTGGAGTCTCTGGTTTCACCCACAGTCCAAAGACGTGCGTGTCAGGTGAACTGGATGTTCTAAACTGATTGTGTGTGTGCGCCCTGCAGCGGGCTGGTGCCCCGCCCAGGGTGAGTCCCTGCCTCGTGCCAGTTGGCCCTGGAATAGGCTCCAGGTACCCGCCTAAAAATGATTTTAAAAAAACCCCCAAAAGAATATAAGACCAAGTGAACTTAGTAAAAGATCAAGTATATTTGTGAGGAAATGATTCTACTTTTTACTCAGTTACATTTTGGTCATGAAAACCTTTTTGTGTTCCACATCAGCTTTTGTCACCTAGAACATAAGTACAGTTTTTTGAGCTGCTAATTTTGTCGTTTTTTGGGAAGTGCATTTTTACTTTCACAAAGCCCTTGTTTCATTGTACTTCACACCTCCAGGCAGGTACTAACACTCTCCAGAATGAGGGAGTATAAACTTTGTTGGCATGAACCACCAAGCTCACACTTTACTGAATAAAACATAACAAACATGGAGTAATCTTAGTGCATCGCTGGCATCAGGAAACCCCTACATTTATGATCAGTTGCAAGTGGTCGAGTTTTGCATTTGTCAAAAGGGTGATAGTCTGATTATGCGGTAAATGATACAATCAGCAAGCATATTTGAAGAGGTGGTAATGCATGCAAATGTGATTGCATGTCTCTGTAGCAAAAACAAAACAAAACAAAAAAAAACTAAACCAACCAACATGAGCTACAGAGAAACAAAGTGAGGTTTTGACTTCCCAGCAGTTATTTTACTTCCAGTGATTTGAATGGATGGCAATTATCATTTAATCTCAGCCTAAATGAATTATCATGACATGATTGGATTTGTGATGTCATGTGTATTCCTCATAGTGATTGACAGAGATTGATGTTTGCGGAAAAAGACCTTCTCTCCCTTCTCTGCCAAAATGGATGCATTTCGCAAGCAGTTATGACAGTTTTATAGTCAGCAATATAACATTTATGTCATATGACCCACTGGATTGTTGGATTACAGCAGCACACTCGTTCTTAGACTGAAGCAGTGTTTTGGGCTGTACTGATGTACTTGTTCACTATACTAAATAGGGGTTGGATCAGAAAATGACCTAAATAAATGGATTGGTATTCAGTGCTGTTTATTAACCATTAAATATTAAAAATATTGTGTGTGGATGTTTTAATACTCTGACTAAACAAGGGTACACAGTGTCACTGAAGCAAAGCACCAATCTCATGCTAGCAGCGCCTCTTTCTGAAGAATTGTCAGCCTGCTAATTGAGTGAATGATTGCAATACAAGCCAGATCCATGAGGTACTAAGCACTGAACAAGGATATACAATCTATGTTCTAAATCGCCCTCTTCTGGCCCTGTCCTCATATGCGTATGCCTGCAAGGTCTACGAAGCTACAGGATTTCTGATTTCTCATTTTGGTCATCTGGGGTGCTGTCAAGTTCCCTCTTAGCAATCTTACTGCAGCCCTTGCCAGGAACCACATAAGTGTGAACTCTCGCAAGGGGTTTGTTTATGGTTATTTAAGATATTCAGTTGGGAATAAAAATTCATTTCTTTAACTTAACTTGATGTTAGACTGCATTGTTGTAAATTAGCTCATTCAAAACCAACGAGACTCTAGCTTAAAGTCTCTTGCTCTCTGTGTAGAAGACAACTTATGTTCAGTCTTAGATGAGGACCACAGTTTCAATAGCACTGAGGCAAAGCACTGCTTCTCATGGCTTCTGCATCAAAAGCTACTTGAATGCAAATAGCTCCCCCCTGAGGAGAAACTTTGTCCTGCTAAATGCAAGCGAATTCGTGATTGAGTGAGATACAAGAATTGTCAATGAAATGAGATCATGTAGTATCTAATTTACTGAATATGATGTTATGATGGTGTTACTACAACGATATTTGCATCCTAACAGCATGCAGATATTGGACTGGTACTTAGCATCAGGATCGGTGCAACTCTGCTATGTGTATATGTGTGTGTGTGTGTGTGTGTGTGTGTGTGTGTGGTTCAACACTAAGTCTGATGAAAGCTCTTGTGCATTTGGAGTTGTCCATTTTGTGAGGGCAAAGCCTGAACCTTTCAATCTCACACACTTTCCTCTTCATGAGAGGTACTGCTGACACTTTCTTTTTTCACATTCTACTCCCATCCTGTCTCTTCTCCTCTCTAAGTGACTTCCTCCAGCCTCTCTCAAGTGTCTGAGGGAGAGAGCACTATAGTTCTAATAATACTCCAATCTCAACAAGGCACCGCTCTCACTTCATCCCTCCATCAGACGCTTTTCACGATCACATCTGTTCACGTCCAGGACTGTATGACTCGTATTCATAGAAATTCAACAATATTGCATTGATCAGGCATTATTTGTACAATATTATGAAACACTCTCAAAATAAGGAATCTCTATAACCTTAATCAGGGCATCTTTAGTTCAGTAGTAAATGGTATGATGTATAGAATTATAGAAAACACATCTGTTTAAACTGATGTTTTAAACATATAATTTATATAAATCCACACAGCCAGAATGAAACAAAACTTGTATTGGCATTTGAAAAAAAAAATTTTTGTCTTTGTCAGATGGCCTTTTGAAGAAGAATTTTTAAGGTATAATTTTGGTCATATGCTTCCACTTCTCTCTTGTGTACTCCAGATACTTATCTTTAATATTAGCATAATTTAATTTGATTTATATTATTTTTAATATGATTTATATTTTGCTTTGAAATCACCTTGGTGCAAAAATACATTTAATTTATGCCTGTAAAACTCTCTTATCTTCAGCATACTGAGTAGATTAAAGGAAAAAATTGGGAACAAATGTTTTACTGTGACATGCTGCAAAGTGACTAAAGCTACAGAATCAAGATGAAGGTGCTTAAATAAAGGTGTTCTGTTCAACCACTCAGCATTCAGCACCACCAGTATACTGATCACCGCCTGATCACCTGGAATCAACTGCTTCTGTTTCTTCACTGGTTCACTGGACTTAAGTTGCTTTGTTATGCTTGAAGGATTCATACGTAGGTCACTGTGTGGCTTAACAAACATTTACATTTACATTTACATTTATATTTACGGCATTTAGCTGACGCTCTTATCCAGAGCGACGTACATCAGTGTTCACGCAGTCGACATCTGTACCTTAGACCTGTAAAGCTAAACTTAAATCAACATCCACCATTCAACCAAAATACTGCACGCTCGGTACACCTAAACAACACCTGTCGAATGATATCTAAACAACACCTGTCAAAGAAAGTCAGAAGGTAAGACAAGTTAGGAAGGGAAGGGGTAAGGGTGTTTTTTGTTGGGTTTTTTTTTGGAGTAGTAAGCAAGCGAAATGAGAGAATAGTTAGTCACCAAGGTGATCCTTGAAGAGGTGAGTCTTCAGGCGACACTTGAAGACAGCGAGGGACTTTGCAGATCTGATAGGAAGAGGGAGTTCATTCCACCACTGGGGGCCAAGACTGAGAAGAGTCTTGACGCATGGCTCCCTCTTCTTTTGAGCCCAAGAGGAGCCGTGCTTGAAGCCCTGAGAGGATGAGAAGAAATATGTTGTTTGATCAATGCTGTTATGTATGGGGGTGCAAGTCCATTCTTGGCTTTGAAAGCAAGCGTTAGGGACTTGAACTTAATGCGAGCAGCTACAGGGAGCCAGTGAAGGTTCCTTAGTAAGGGTGTGATGTGAGTGAACTTAGGAACGCTGAAGACTAACCTTGCGGCTGCATTCTGAATCAGCTGAAGTGGTCCAGTTACCTTCTGTGGAAGTCCGGCCAGTAGAGAGTTGCAGTAGTCCAGTTTGGAGATGACCAGAGACTGGACGAGAATCTGTGTAGCTTTCGCAGTGAGAAAGGGTCGGATTCTTCTGATGTTGTAGAGAAGGTATCTGCATGTTCTGGAGATCTGGTCAACCTGCGTCGAGAAAGACAGTCTCTTCATCTAGAGTAACACCAAGATTTCTTACCTTCTTAGAAGGGACGATAACCGAGTTCCCAAAAGAAACGATGAGATCGTGGCTTGGTAAAGAACTCCGTTTGATGAAGAGGAGCTCAGTCTTGCTGGGGTTCAACTTGAGGTGGTGGGCCGCCATCCAAGAGGAGATGTCGGCCAGACAGTCTGAGATGCGGGTAGAGGCCTGGTTGTCACTGGAAGGAAAAGAGAGAATGAGTTGTGTGTCATCAGCATAAAAGTGGTAGGAAAAACCATGTGAGGCTAATACATCCCCAAGAGAACCAGTATACAGAGAAAAGAGAAGCGGTCCAAGGACCGAGCCCTGTGGAACACCAGTGGATAATCTTCATGGAGCAGACTGGGTACCTTTCCATGCTACCTGGTACCTCCAGTCATCGAGGTAGGAAGCAAGCCATTGCCAGGCTGTGCCTGAGATCCCAAGGTTGGAGAGAGTGGCGAGGAGGATCTGGTGGTTGACTGTGTCAAAGGCAGCAGAGAGGTCAAGGAGGATCAGAGCCGAAGACAGGTTGGCTGATTTCACTGCATGAAGTTTTTCTGAGATGGCAAATTTCTCCTAAACTGGTCAGAAGCCTGGAGAACTATTTCTCAGGACTATGTTAAAAATACAAAGTTCTTTGGTAGCAAAATATGAAGAAATGCCTTAAAAAGTCCCTGCTTGTTTCTATCAGATCTTAAGCAGCAGAAGGCTATGCGGACAGCGCAGTGCCCTCTAGTGCATGGTGCATGTGAGCCAAAGGGAACCTGAGGCCCCAGCATGAACTGTAGGAGTGTATGGGGGCTGACTTTAGAAATGCAGTCCTCTAGCACAGTGACCAGTAAAAACTGAGTAGCAGGGGCCAAGTAGGGCAGATTGAGGCTATTTGCTGATGTGTTCACAGCTGCACAAATGAGTAACATCATCTCCCACTATTACCCTCAGAGATAGACTGAGACCTGTTTACCAAAGGAAAGAAAATTCACCCAAGTGTAAAGCAAATATAATTACTTTCTTGAAGCTTGTAGGATGGGATGTACACATGACTGTTGCACAGCGAACACGGCAGTTATCTTAAAATATCTATTTAAAATTTCACAAACACGTGTTTGTTTAATTTCGCATACATTATTTAGATACCTCTATTCAATTGCATGTAGGCTTCCTGCTAAAGGCCAGGTGCTTATATCTAATCTGATCTCTTCTGGTCAGGGTAAGGCCATGTTTATGATGACCAACTTCCTTCAACTCAATAACAGTGCACTGTAATCTAGCAATTAGGTTTACAATGTCCATGACTAAACAAGACCATAAAATGCTATTAAGCTGATTTTCTCATGGTAAGTCATCTCTAAGCAGTGAGCACTAAACTATCCTGTAAAATCAAACAAAGCTTCTCCATGATTGTACTGTACAAGAGAACCTGTGGCCACATGAAGTCACTTGGTATATCCTGGACGTTGTGACTTCTTTTGGCATGAGCGCTCCATCTAGCGGTGGACTTGTGGTAGTGCAGGTTGGTGGTTATTGCCTTGAATAGATCGTCTCGCGGACCTACAGAGAACTGCAGTTCATTTCTAAGAGCTGCAGCTCCATGCAGTCCTATGAATTTTGACAAGAAAATCTGTGGATTTCGTTATGCATAACACGTGACTGTGGGAGAAAAAATGTTTGGAATTTCTGCAATATAAAATCAACCTGTCAGAGTATAAAATGATGTGTATAGAATTAGTGTATAGTATTCTAACACTCGGATGCTGTGCCAATTAGATTACCGTGCGCCTTTACACTAAGAAGCAGGTCACTAAGAAGCAGGAAATTAAGAAATATGTAGAATGATGAATAAAGCCATAGGAGAGTCTAAAAGGAATGAAAAAGCTGCAGAGAAAAAAAATGGCTATTAATAAATATACAGAATTCTTTATATTTCAAATGGAACTCAGAGGTAATGTTAAAAGATTATAGATTTCAAAAAAATCTTTCACTTCTTGTTCAAAGAATTACTGAAACATGGAATGAACAAATATTTAAATATCAACTGAGTGTCTGAACGTTAATATTGTACATTAATTTTAATATTGTATTGTAACAATAGCAGAGTTAGGTAGTACTAGAAATCATTCAATGGTGTTTAGAACATCACACTGACATCTTCAAAATTCAACATGAATATATCAAATATTACCAGAATTTTACTGAGTTCTACTTTTCATTATTCAAAGGGAATATTTTGAATAAATAAGAAAACAAAGGGCAGTTCAAAGATGGAGGTTTAATATTCTTTATTGATTTATAGACATTAATCTTTTTTTTCTGTGGTAAATCCAAGTTTCTCTTGATACCAATAATATTTCCATAAAGTTCTGTGTTTCATTTAAATTACATCTATAGTATTTTACTCACATATGCATTTATTGGTTGATCTCCTTATTGCAATAAACAAGAGTAGCCAGTATGAGTTGAATATTGCTACGTTTCGCCATACATACTCTTCGCCCCCCACCCTGACAATTAAATTCAAAAATAACTTTATTGGCAAGACAAGGTTTGACCAAAGCTTCTCCATATATTCCCTTTTCTCTGCTCCCGGAGAGGCTTAGGGTGGAATAAGGCTACGGCTAAAACACACTTCATCACTAACGTTACACCTGCCCTGAAAAGGTTGGATGGATCTACCAAAGAACTCCAGACATTTATGTACAATTTTTGGGGATGACTACAGGATGAACATATTCTTTACAGAGTTTACGCATGGAAGCGTGTCCGTATCATGCCTGTGGAGTGTGCGAGGAGGTGGATCACTGACACTTTGTAGGGTTTTTACGGCCTGACGGAGCTTCGCCGAAGCCCCAGTTCTACTAAGTTAGTGGCCCCCACAGCGGCGCTTACTGAAACATCTCCTTTAACTGCAGATTCTGAATCAGCTATCCCAGCTTGGGTGTCCTCTGACACCATGTAATAAGTAGTGGATACAAAAGGCTGACCTCATGTCTGCATTTAGAGGCAACTTTTAGAGCTTAGATCAGCTGTGAGCGCACCAGGCCCCACTCTGGTCTGAAGGCCAGTTTTCCTGTCCGAGTTCTATACACACACACAGCACTAGAAGATACACACTGACAAGAACTATAGCACCCTTGTTAGTGCCTCACTAACTAATGAGAAAAAAAAATACAACTCCAAACAGAGGTAAGTTCAGTCAAAGCACAATGGTGGATGCTAACCTCTGTTAGCATCATGTAATGGCATTATGATACTATACTAAACCTGCTATACACACACACGCGCACACACACACACACACACACAGAAAAGCAACAAATGAACAAAACTGGAAACTAAGCTACATATGCGAAGGGTATGGCTGACTATTTATTGTTTTCACTCATTTTGCTGTGTCCTGTGTCCCTATCAGAGAATCAAAAGGCCCTTTAATATGAAGGGCCAGCAACTACCCATCACAGCCCCTCCTGCTGCTACTGAAAAGGCTCCCATCTCTGTGGGCGAACGCAGAAGCCTGTTAGCAGGCACACAAGACCGTTTTACAGTACCCTGTACATTTGGTATATGCTCATCTAGATTAAGTCACATAATTGTTTACTTATTGCATTGCAATATCCAAACAACAGTAAGACATGTTAGCGCATTGCTTGTCAATGGAAGGGCATTGTGTATCTCCAGCAGTCCTTTGTGAGAAATGCATCCAACATAGCGGGCCATCGTTTTAATTTGTCTCATCCTTTAAACCGTTACTTCAGTTTACCCAGTTTACATTATGATCTACAGTGAATAGGCCTCAACCCCCACGTTCCCTCCCTCGTGCAGGTCCTCTACCTACATATAAAAATATTTTTTTTCTTTTTGTGTTTTTTTTTTCCCCAGAATCTTCACATTACTGTGTAATCAACAAAACAGTGTTCTATGAAAATGAACAAAAAAAAAAACAAAAACAAAAGCAATAACATCAAATCCATCATAGTAAAAGAATAGAAATCATATGCATTGCATGGCTTTAGA
Organism: Alestes dentex; assembly: GCA_037576975.1. Taxonomy (NCBI): domain Eukaryota; kingdom Metazoa; phylum Chordata; class Actinopteri; order Characiformes; family Alestidae; genus Alestes; species Alestes dentex. The sequence continues at coordinate 27,610,614 of JBBIGA010000132.1, read as the reverse complement.
TTCAAGACGGGAAGTTTCAGACCAAAGAACAGAAGATTACACGGTCTTGTCCTTTTCCATTTGTGACCTTGTGACCTCTGCTATGATTCTCTGGTTATCTTCTTGTCCTTCCTCTCCACTTCTTGCTTAGATATCTTTAGCCTCATTTCCATCCCCCTTCTCTCTGCTCCATTATCAGGTTGGCCCCGTTGGAGGAGCTGAAGGTGGAGCCTGGCTGGGTTGCAGGCTGAGAGACCAGAGAGCAGATGGAGAACGAGCTGAGTTCATATTGCTGCCCTTTTTTGTTGAGGTTGCATAATCATGTTACACTCGTATAACTGAGGGGAGAGAGAGGGGATGTCCAGAGGAGCCTGTGAGAGTCCAAACATGTGCTTGTGTGGTCTGTCTCCATTTAACAAACCCACCAACCAATGTTTCCTTAGATGCCACTGTGAGTCTACTAACTGTGAGTCTACTAACACCGCCTTCTAGTTAACATATTTCATTAATGTGGTGCTACTGATATCAACCAGCTCAGAGGTTTTGGACGAAACTACACTACACGATAGAATAAATAGATATCTACTGGTCTTTCATTGGGAACTACAAAGGTAGATGTGCAGGATTGATTTCAGCCATCCATCAGACCATTGGCTCACAGAGCACAGAGTGATGGACAACAGAAATATGGAGAACTGGTGAATCTTCTCTGCATAACTTCCATCCACCTCTGGAGAAAGAGATTGAGTGGGATGAAGGTTGATAGATTTTTTTTTTATGTAGTCTGTTTTGAGTTATGGTAACTGCTTCTCAAATGAGAACTCCATGCTCTTAGCAGATGTTTCTACCATCCAAGCATTCACCCAGCACTGAGCCAGAATTGGGACAGAACTGGGATCTCTCTCAGTGCTTTCAACTCCTGCATGGCCTGATATGATGCTGACCGCCATGGTTCCTCTCAGGGACCGATGCGAGTGCACTATGCAGAAGCAACGTCTTCACACTGAAAAGATGCTAACATGCTAACAATACCAGAGGCCAGAGCTTCATAGGGCATGAGCCGACTAAAGCAGAAACCACTTGAAGCAGCTATGCTACTAACAGAGTGTTTTGGGGGTTTTTTTTCTTTTCCAAAGGTGCACAGGGCTGAGGACACACTAAACCAGAATGAAAGGGAGTGAATCCTACTTGTACTGTGGACCACAGTACATCCGGAAACAGGTAGCGGTAGTCTTTACATATGCTAATGTTTGTATAAACATAAATTGCCAGCGGCATGTCTGGAACCTATGTGACTGTATCTGTCTCACAGTGTATGTGTGAAGAAAAAGGAAGGGTAGACGTTGATGCACAGAAGAGCTGAAGAAAGCACTACTAACCATTTATCTCCATGTCACCATTTGCTAATTCATCTACCAGTCACTCAGTCAGATCCCTCCAAAGGTGGAGGGGCAGGGTAAGGGGATAGAAGGGGGATAGAACTCTTGATCAGGTCTTCTTTTCCCTTCTTTCTTGTCTGTTTTCCTCTCACTCTAGCTTGTTTTTAGAATTGAGTAGAAGGTGGATGAGTTAACTCTGTGATTTACTATTATTATTATTAATTTTTTCTTCACAGTGTGCTTTTGGAGGTGCTGCTCCTGATTGGCTGTAGTTGGAGAGGGGTGTGTCAGTAGGGTGAGAAGAGGATTGGCCCATGTGAGGTGCGTATGGGCCCGGGGGCCGGTCTCAAGATGGCATGGCTAAGGGGTGGGCCCTGCAGGAGATGATGGTGTGGGTGTGGGGCAGGAGCGGCGGCACGGAGAGCCAGAGGATTGGAAGAAGCAGCGGCTGCCATCGCCGCAGCAACGGCCAGAGGACTGGGCAGGAGGCCAGCACCCAACGCTTTGGTGAGATCCTGAAGGACAGACAGAGAGTAACAGTGATTGAGCCACAGAGGAGAGCTGCAAGACCTAAAGCTGACATGGACTTAACAAGCCCCATCAATAAACCTCTCTACTGTACTGTTTGCCTTGTAGTTTCTTTTAATGAGTTGTGAATCAGTTTGGCAGAAAAGAAGTCCCAGCCAATAAACTGGCACTTAATCCAAAAACTTCCCAAATACTTACATCAATCTATTGCTACCTCTTAATGAGTATGAAAGAAAGTATGAAAAGCTGTTTATTTTCACATTTATTTGACAGGGACAATGGACAGCTTACTTTTTGTCCCTTGTTGTCCCTTCTAATTTCCTGTGCCCTCACATTTTAAATGATATTTCAGATAAAAAACAAATTTATAGCATTGTCTCCATTTCCCCCAACATGTAGGCAATTGTAGATGTAGATATGCTGTTCAAATTTAACTTCTTTCGTTTTGCATATGACGCTGATGGAAGCTTGTTGTGCAAACTGTTAAAATCATCACATGCTCACCTCAGACCATACTCAGTGGTTGAGTAATCTCAAACACAATTATGTGGTCTCTGACACTGTATAAAAATGGACTCAAGCATTTCCTGTAGTTAAAACAGCTCTGGCAGCAATTGAAGCCTAAAAGTCTCTGTTCTTCTCCATATGTCATATAGTATTGAAGTCTGTTTGAGATTACTAAACCACCTGACACATTCTGAGGTAAATGTGTGATGATTCAGGCATGTGTTTTGCACAATGCTAGCGGGTGAGATGAGTGACTTTGTGTAAACTACTACATTTTTAGCTCAAGTGTTACATTAAAGAAGGAAGATTTGGATACCAAAAAGCTATTGACTAATTTACTACATTTGGGATAAAAGGAAAGCTGTGTAAATAAGATTTACTTATTGAAAGAACTACTGAATGCAGAATACTTTACTGAAGAGAGCTTACCGTGAGGTCTGCCCCCCTGTGCTTTTTGTGTCGGCTCAGGAGCGGATTGGGCTTTCCTGCCACTCCATCCCGGTGCCTTCGACTTGATATGTGCTGCAGACACACACACACACACACACACACACACACACAATAACACACAGGCAGTCAGCAGAATACTTGTTAGAAATGACTGTTCTGATGCAACAGCCTCAAAGTCGTGTGAAAGGGTTACAAAAAGGCAAGAAGGTTGTGAGAAATGGACTGTAGTCATACAGTCCTTGCAATTACACATAAAAGGAATGTGCTGCAATCTTTAGAAATCAACACACACTAGTGGTCCATTCAATTCAGTTAATTTAAAAATGCACATCATTTACATATATACAGGGGGTTCTCAAGTTCCGCCACAGATCTGTTCCTCCGACAGTGATGTAACCCGAATTTTGATGAAAGTCGAAACACACCCTAGCCTACATCACTTACCTATTCTAACACAGTTATAAAATCATAAAAACACAACTAAGACACAGATTAAGGAAAAGGAAAACTCCCTCACTCATACACCACGTTACTGCGTATTCCTCTGCTGAGTGCAACCAAACTAGTTCACCCACGCAGTCTGTCAGTACGAGGCTAACGGTGTAAGTTGAGTGGGTGTTGTGAACTCAAAATGTTGTATGTCAA
>JBBIGA010000132.1:27561868-27596706 GCA_037576975.1 Alestes dentex | reverse complement strand
CATTTCATTTGTTTTCTGCATAGACTAGTCAGCATCTGGAGTCTATGTTACCAGCAAATCCAAAGCAGAAAAACATTGACCCTATAAAGGCTAAGTTTTGACTTACTTATTGCATGTGATATCACCATCGCAACACTCAACAACATTATCGCATATCGCATGTTTTCCTAATATCATGCAGCCCTAGTAGGCATGTAATAAAAATAATTATGTTCACATGATCATTTTGACCTTTCTTTCCCTTCATAATTAAACAGACTGTTTTTTACTGTTTCTGCTACATGACCTCTGTTCTGATTGGCTAATCTGTATTGGGCCTTTGACAAGGAGCAGTCCAAGCTGAACCATTCCTTTAGTGAAATACCAGGACTAAACTGAATTGGCTGAATATATGTAAATATGCTGGGTTTTGTGAATGTATCTTATTTACAATGTATGTTTTATACAATCTGACAAGGGAAACAGTAGCCTTTGGTCAACATGTTACATGACCTCAGCGGAGTCTTTATTGCAATTATTATTATTATATTTAGGGCTTTTTTTATTGAACACTGGTGTATTTAATCATGTTGCTGTTTATTAAAAGCAATAAGCTACTCCATTGCTAACAGTGCCCCTTGGCTTCCTGCTTTTATGAAGTCTCAACCTGACCTAATACTTACAGTTCTTTCCAAACTCATACACACCCATTCTCTTGTTACAAACTCACATGAACACTCACACACAAACCCAAATATGTTCTCTAAGCAAAACATCAAGTCTGTTGAAAAGCATTAGTGAGAGCGAGTGCCTGAACTGTGGAGTCTGCAGCGTGCATGCGGTTTGGGTTAAACTCTAGAAGAGTGAGTGGGGGCAGTGTGAGTGCAATAGAGGTTCTCACGATCCTCTCAATGCTGAACCACTGGCATTTAAAACCATCCCTTGCTCACGCGCTACACCAGGTGCCCTTCGACCTGTGCTGCACGCTGTCCTGCATACTTCACAGCATAACTTGACCATCCCTTCTTCCACAGCACAAATATTTCACACTGAAATGAGTCAAGCCTTGCATAAACTACCAAAAACAGCCACTATCCAAACACAGGCAAGCTGTATCATAAATATTTTAAGAGCGGGTTCAGAACACAACACTAAATATTATTTTCCACTGGCAAAAGGTTTCAACCAGGCACAGAGAGCCAAAAGTGGGCATGGTATTTAATTGTAGCAGAATTGTTGTGGTTGAACTATGCACAACTACACAACTAAGGCAGTAAAACAGGATTTTAAAATCCTCCGCACATCTCCAAGAAGCATATTGTTACATATTCCACACTGACAAAAGTGACTGAATGCACTTGATTCAATCATGCACATCACTTCCACATGAATAAAATACATCACATAAACACATTAAATGCCAAATGTAAATCAGCTCAGAGAGAGAATTATGCTGATGTAATCTATTTATTTACACGGAAAGAACATACAGATTTGAATCAAGTAAACTCATTGCATCACTGCTGTTTCAGTGCTGAGGTGTTCCGATCCAATCTGAAAACCTGGTATGGGAGCTGATCAAGGCATTTTTAAAAGGATCCGCTATACTGGTCTTATTCTAAACCTCAGTAGAGGCCATTTTATTCTGTAGGGCTACACCGCGGCCATAGGGACAGGTGACATTAACGGTCATTATCTCATTATCAGGGGTGTCATGTGTTAAAAATATGAATCAAATTAATTACAAACTCTCTGATTGCTTAATCTAAATTAATCGCACACATTTTTGCTGTAAAAGTATTTTAAAATTTAAATGAATTTTGGCATATGAGTGAATGAATAATCAACATTACAGACTTTCAATGTCTTTATTTTATAACTGTTTCTGCACTGTTCATGTACAGTAATGGTCACAGCAATCAAAAATATTACTTTTAAATATGCTGAATAAAAAAATGCTTCGGCAAGAACAATGATAGAACTCAATTTAAGACAATGTATATACACACACAGGTGTTCTGGCGATTTGTGCTGCCTTGTTGAAAAATGCTACCATACCACAAATCAACAGCAGAGTCTATGGATTCATGCTACCTCTAAGCTTATACAGCTGCCAGTGTCCTAAGGTAGCACAGAATAATGGGCATGGCACTGAATCCCAAGACTGTGGAACTACACATGCGCAGAAGGGCACGGTAGCACATCTCGATGGGTAGCATGTTTCGATAGAACATATAATCGTGGTGTGATTAATCAGAGTTCATTATTTTAACACATTTTTTTCTCCGATTAATTGATCGAAACGAACGCGTTAATTCGACACCTCCACTCATTATACATTGTGAAGCACATTCTCAGAAGTTAGTAAGTGGTTTAAAGTGTGGAGCTGTTTTAAGGATCAATTCCATAACATTATTATTATTATGATAACAAAGTTATCTGATTTGAAATGTTCAGAATTGTTCACAATAGTCATGATAGGAATAAGATGAAGATGTCTGAATGCCTCTTAAAGCTACTTCACTGAAAGTTATTGCAGGAAATTCTTTCAGTTGTTGTCTGATGCCTAAAACATTGTTTTATGACAGTACGTAAGGATAAAATCTTGGCATAAAACATATTTTCAAAATCCATTTAATACATTTATGTGCAGGGCATGTAATCAAAAATAAAAAAAAATGAACTTTTGTTTTTAGTTTTACCACTATTTTGCCTTTATCAAAATTACATGTAAAAAAAACTCATAAAACTGAGGTTTGAGTCCTTGCCTGGGTAAACATACCACACTACATTAATAAGAGTACTTAGGCAAGCCTCCCTGGCCCACATTTACCTGTAACATGATTAAATTTGTCTCGGTTTATCTGTAAAATGCATAAAATATAAAATATCAGTGTGAACTCAAATGCCGCCCTCCCTGACACTTATCACCAATATAAAGAAATCTTATTTTAGCATCAGTACATTTTTCTTCAATACACCATTTCTGTTTGCAGAAATTCTGTTTGCAGCCAGCTGTTTGCAAAACACACTTAAGCCAAATCTAAAATGATTAATGTGTATGGTTGGGACTGTGTTTTAGTACAGGAGGCAAAATGCTACCTTAAGACATCCCTAGTTGCTTCATAGCAGCAGACGGAACAGCAGCAGCACGGCCTGTGAATGTGTGACAGGTGTGTTAGAAGGGTCAGATAGGAGAGAGGGCCGAAAGCCACCCATTGCCCCACCCCTCGTTAATCATTAACGAGCCCTGAAACATAAGGCGCAATGAGCACTGCAGCTGATTAATTATGGAGAGGGATATGTTGACTCTGTATCTCTCTCTCTCATTCTGGCTTCTGCTCTGAACACTGAGTCACACACATGCCTGGACACACATCTCCCATCCAGCAGCACCCGCTAGTTTACCAAACCATTCTTGTCATCTTTACAGACTCAGGGTGTTGTGGAGATGCTGCCTCTGTGGCTTATGAGGTGCACGGTGACAGAAACAGTCAAGGGGATTTAGAAAAGCTTATGGAAGCAATGCTAGGAGCTTATCGTTTCTGTCACAAAAACATTTCTTAACTCTTTTTTTTTTTTACACCATTTAAAAATGGTATAAAAAAAGCTGCTCTTTACATTGTGTTAACATTTCATGTTGAATGGAGGGGATTGTGGGCCATCCACAGACAGCAAGGTAAATTATTATCCTGTAATCTGTGGCAACTTGTGATCTTCTGATGATGATTGCACCACTCAGGAGACAAAGAGTAATATATAGTTTAACTGCATTTCAGAACGCCAGCTGAACTTTTTATTGTATAAACATTTTATGATGAATGGTCCAATAGAAATGCGAGGAAGTGTGAAAATACAAATGTATGTGTTTTGCTATTTTCATTTCTACATTCAGGCTCGGTGCACTAACAAACTTTGGTTGTAACAGCAGGCCAGATGTGCCGTCCATGCAAGCATTTGGATGTAAAAGGCCATGGGATGTTTTTAAGACTGGTATTATTGGAACCCTTCATTAGGGAAAGAGGGATCATGAAGGAGTGAAACCAAAAGGGAGTAAACATGTCAGACCTCCAGCCCTCCCATCTAGATCCCTCTGGACTGACCCGGCTTCTTTCTCCCCAGGGCCTTAGCTTTGTCTGTGTCCAAAAAACAAGTTCTCGGTGTGGAGACAGATTCATTCGATTGGGTGTCCTGACAGCAGCTGAAACTCTAACCTTCTGGCGGTCTAAAAGGTGACTGTTCAGACCTGGGTATTGTCTTTCTTCCTGCTGGAAGAGGCTGGCTCCAATGAAGCATGAAAGCAAATCCTCAATAAATAATAACAGTTTTGAATCCTGCTCAGCATCGCATGGGGCAGTTCTACTGAAGCGTGGGAATTCTCCCTCCCACTCCAGCTACACAATCCCACTCTTGGAAGATGAGTAAAAGAAACAAATGTGATAAACTCATATGTGAACATCTATAAAATGAAGCCACATTACAGATAAAAACGCTATAAGTAAGTGCAACAAATCTGTACGATTTAAATGATACTCACATAGTGTTACGGTTCTATACTAATTAAGGAATTTTTCATTGGACCTTCACTGCATCATGTGCAAGTTCATTAAAGCTTAAATTCTACATGATTGCAAATCTCATTTACAAAAAATTTATTTAAGAACAAGCAATCGAAAGGTTCTTTGAGAAACTGAAAGTGATTCTTCTATGGCAGTGGTCACCAGCGATCCTGGAGATCTACCTTCTCGCAGAGTCTATTTCCAATCACAATCTGTTACACCTGCTCCACCCAATTCACTTCTTCAGAAGTCCTTAATTGGGTTGAAATTGATTCCTTGATTAGGTTTAAACTAAACTCTGCAGGAAAGTAGATCTCCAGGAGAAGAGCCAATGACCGTCATTTTATAACATTGCTCCAAAAAAGCCTTTATTATAATGGGTGCAAGTGTGAGATAATCAAGACAAACCTCGGTGAACCACTAGATAATGCCCTCAAACCTTTATGACACACATCACACACTCCATTCTGTTCTACCCCGGGCATTGGGCTTCTAGCAGGCAGATGGGACTGCAGCTGTTGGCTCCCTTGGGGCTGTCAGCTTCACGAAAGCTGTGCTGAGAAACTGGTAGGACAGAAAGCCATCAAAACAAAGAAACCGCTGAGAGATATGAGCTAACGGCCGATACGCTGGAATTCTGGAAGTATGTGAGTGTTATGAGGGGGAGGGTCACAAGATCGAGGTTTGGACGGAAAAAGGCATTCTTTCACATGTATCTGGTTTCACATTTAGATCATGGGCTGGCTTGTTTTGGCTCCCTCCCGCTAGAATTCTTCCTGGCCTTCATGAATATATGACTGCTTTCTATGTCTGAGCCAATCCCTGAGAGGGAGACATGGCTATCTGTTCAACCCTGCTCTCTGCACTCTTCTATAGAGGACAGACCACCAGCAGATTGTGGACAGGAAGAACAACATAGATAGTAGAGATTGTTATATAAAGCAGGATTTGTCTTCTCTGAACACACATATACTCTAAGAAACTTGACACAAGAAATATAGTAAAGTTGCTTCGGTACAGATTCCTTGCAGCAACCTAATCAGTTTCTTTCACCCAAGGATTCACTCAAATCTGTAGTGACAAGTAGGGTGAAGCTAAAAAGGGCAGTCCAGCACTTGCTCACAACCTTTGGAAAATGTCATGCAGCTTTGGGTGCTTCCCACTTTCCTAATGATTTGATCCAGCACTCAGTTGGTGATGGTGAGTGAATGGAAAGAGGAGGGTGAGAGCAGAAAGAAAACTGCGGAGAGAAGGATGTGAAGAAATCTGAAGCCCACTGGACCTGTCGGTTTATGTCAGGTTTTGATGGCTTTGGTACGTTTTAGCTAACGTTGGGTTCAAATTTATGTCCAGATCGAGGTCCACCAAGGCCCACAGGCCAGAATGAGAGAAACGCATTATGTATAAAGTTTATCAAGACAGGCAACTGCAATTCTTAAGCATTTAATACTAGTCTCTTAAAGTATGTGTTTAATAATCCCCACCTTGTTCATTTATTCTTTTTTTTTTAATTAGCGCAGCATGTAGTCATATTTTACTAAAAATGTGCACTTTTATTAGAATGTTTGTTAAGATGCTGCTCAAAATGATTGGTTGAAAAATAAATGAATTAAAACTTAGTTTTGTTTATTGATGTTTAATGGCAGCAGTCATTTTCATTACATGGTTACTTAACAGGCACCCCTGTTAATATTTGTGGTCACATTAAGGTTTATTTTATACTCATACATGGGACTGACTCCACACCATTCTTAAGACTTAACATCGGCAGGTGTTCGCACACCGTACTGCACCGTCTGCAACTCGAGTACTGTTGGCACATTTCTGCTTATGTTTTGAGGTTGCAGTGAGGTCAGCATCACATTATCTACATTCTCTGATCAGCCTAAAATTCCTATAGATAGGAATCTTGCCTGTGTTAATTAAATGAATAGCTCCTTCACCTTCACGGTAGCTTGAAAATGTTTTCATTTTTGCTGGCCCAGTAAGTATAGCCTAATATACCGCTAATACAAAGTTTTACCATTCAGTCCAAGTGTAGAAGAACTGTTGCGGCAATGCCTATATAATATAATCATATTGAGCAGACTCCTGCAATGATAAATAAAGCTAAATCAGCTACACTATTACCATGGAAAGCAACTGCTATTCTTAAGGATTTAATATTAGTCCATTAGAGTAAGTGTTTAATAACCCACCTTGTATATTTGTTATTTTTTAATTGGTGCAACATGTAGTCATATTTTACTAAAAATGTGTGCAATTATTTTATAACTGTATTTTCTAATTGCATTTATTTAGTTTAGTTTGGTTGTGTTTCATTTGTAACTTAGTGAAGTGGGCCAAGTTGGGTTTGAACAGAATTTTACTGAGACATACACAGATATAAACCAACTGACACACAGAGGTACTTCACCTAGGTTTTCGTTTTCAGTCTCCTCAACCTGCCAGCTCCCAGCTAATCCTCCAGACTTTTGAACTTTATGCTCTTTCACTTTTTTATCCACACACTACCTCCCTTACTCGTGCCATGCCTGTCCCTCCCCCTCACTATTCCCCCATCCCATCATTCCCAGTCAACCCATATCAATCCTACAGTTTATTTTGATTCGGAGACAAATGGCTTTCTAATACCCACTCATACCACCCATGGTGTCATAAGCACTTCAGCTGGTCCCGCTTAATAAAGACGCAAAAGAAGTGCCATGGTACTGCGGCACCATGCAATGTCACACCAAATACATGAGGTCAGCCTCTAAAAGAGGACTGACATTTGAGGCCTTCGCCCAGACCTCTTTCAAGGATTTCTGAACCACAACTGAAGATTGCTCTGTCTATTAGCAGCCTTGCTGTACCATTTCCTGGGCTAGGTTGAAACAATCTCTCCTCTAATGTGTTGCTCCAGTTCTGCAGAGCAGGGCCTGGAACTAGTGCATTGAAAAAAGCAGCAGCTCCTTTCCAAAGATAAAGGTCAGACCACACACATCGAGGAGATATTAAAGTGTGGCTTGTTGATGTGTTGTTGTTTGAATCTAATTTGAAATATTAGGTAAACAATTAAGTGGTCCTAGATGGTTAACATAAAAAATCTTTGGCAGCAACAAAGTGATGGTCCACCCATTCCTACCATGGATCTGTTATATGTGAAACAATACTATATATAAAGACAGCAAAACTTTTTTCTTTGATAAGATTATATTTGTAAAAACAGTTACTTCAGTCTCTTACTTTATTTTAAGTCATTTATGGCACAAAACCAGCACACAAGTCTGACTAGTTATTACAATCGTTTTGTGAGTAAGTATATTAAATCAAGGTTAGGGTTAAGGTCACTTGTTTCAGCCTCTTACACTGTCGTACTACAAGAATTTTGAGATGCAAATGTCATTCATAAAAAACAGGAAAAAATATACTAAAAATGAGATGTAAATGCTTATACTATGCACACAAAATAATCCGACAGCCAAATTTACTATTTGAGATTTATTTACTTATTAGCAATAATATAACCCAAAATATCTTAAAACTAGAGAAGGATAATATGCATATGTATAAGAAATATGCAGCTATGGCTTTGATTCCATGCGTAATATTGAGACAAAATCTGTTGAGTTTATGTAAATCATGAGTTTCCTCTTTTGGAAAGCAGACTTAGTACATGATGGCCTTATTTAAATGTTTTGAGTCTCACATTGGTCCTATAGTTTTAGCAAGAGACTTGAGTCTGAGAAGTAACTTAATTCTCTTAATCCCTCTATGTATTATTATGCATGGAAACTAAATTGTAAATGCTTTTTAATAATTTAAAAGCATTTTACATCTTATTATTATAGAGCGCTATAGTTTTTATCAGTGCCTTTTTGGTAATGCATTTTCTTTGGTGTATGTGTAGAGTGTTAAATTCTGACCTGATTTGCTGGAGTCAGCGTCGGTGGTGGGTGGCAGGGTGCCTGTTGGTGAGGGGGAGGAGGTGGGTCCAGGGGGAGGTTTGTCACTTTCCTGTGGACGAGTCTTGGAGGTCTCAATGCCTTTGACTCTCCTGGCATGGCGATTCCCCTTGTAGTGGGCTTCTGCCTGACTCTGAAAAGAACAAGATGCTTTCAGGATTGGAGATTCCCTATGGATTCATGTCACAAGTTCATGACACTTGACAACATGTCAACAGTGCTTGTCACTTTATTAGACATACCTACCTCGTTAAAAACTAGTGTTAGTCATCCACTAGCCCTTCATCTGTGGTTAGGTTCTGACCACAATGGACAGGATATAAAGAGATCCTGTCCATTGTGGAAGGATCGTTCTGCACAGATGGGCCAAAGTCAGTAATTGTAAACCTATATGGGAGGCCTACCTCACAAAGTGGCCAATGTGTTTAGGTTTGAGGCAAGTGTACCTAATTATAGCAGTTTCTGAATAATTTGTTATAACCGAAAAAAGATTATAACCGAAAAACAACAAAGGATAACTTGCTCAGATGTGTTAGCAGCTGGAAAACAACAAAACAATCCACCTGCTCAGTGCTGGTGTAGGATGTAGTAATAACCGTCGGAATAAGTAAATACTCATTAACAAAACAACCCATTCATTACAAGGCAAGAAAATACACCGGCCGCAGTCATGATGTCATACTACGGTAACACAGTACACCAACTTGGCTACAGCAGACCACAGTGAACCCTACTTAAATAATGCCTGCCAGACTTTTGAGTGCCATTCTATATCCACTGGGGACTGCAGACCAGCAGGCTGCAGGCAGCTTACACTTGCACCCATTCTGCACTCAACAAGCTGATATGAACACCACTGGCCTAAGCACTGGGGTTCTGGGGACCAGTCACATGTGAGACTGGACATCCCGTCATCCTGTTCTAGCACTCTAGCTCAACAGGGTATGCAAGGACTGTCATGTTATTAGTAGGATTATGAGAGACATACCTACATAATAGAAGATGGGCCAAAGAGCAAACACAAATATCTAAATTGCACTCCCCTGGCACAACATCCTTCACTTGATGGCATTTTTTTAGTCCTGCTTCGCCATGGTATAAATATTTGCTCACAGGGACCAGAGCTATATAACATCCTTACTGGCTGCTCAGATTGCAGGTTTTTTTTCAGGGGGGCCTGTTGGTTTTCTTTAACAAAAAAAATTGCCAGACCCTCACACCTTTAAGGGCCGGGCCAGAGCCTCAGAGAAAATAATATTACACTGTAATTGTTTGTCTTGGAAGACACAGTGGTCTGCGAATGTTACCAGGTGACACTAAATGTTTGGCTAACTCAGGCTGTGGTCAATGGAAAAAAAGAGGCACAGATGGACAGAGAAAAGCAGACTATTATGTCCTTAATCTCCAGGAACATTCCCACCCCTGTGGTGCAGGATGGTACACTCTGCTCATCCATCATACTGTTGACTCGACCTCTGGTGGGAACACAATGTGGATGCTTCCAGAAATGCACATGTAGGACCATCGTCCAAGGTCTACATCATTGGAGCTTGACGTGGGGCACAGAACTCACAGAACTTTCTGGGCCAATAACAATCACCAGTAATTATTATCTTGCATGTATCTATGTATAATATGTTGCATATACAGTCTTGTTCTGCAGATAGAAATAATCACCAGAACAGAAATGTAATTATTCAAATTTAGTTACATCAGAATAGTACAGCTAGATATTAAATGAATTTTAAATTACCATATCACTATTGTCAATTACTGTAAACATTTACCTACCTAGCAATCACTCCTATAAATGGCTGCTTACAATGGTAAGAGAATGTAACATGTTTCCATTATTCGTTTATTTCGTTTAGTCAGCTTCCTGTGTAAATAGACAATTGAGTCTCCAGTATCTTGTGTGTGGGATGATGGTGATATTCGCTATGCTTTCCACTGCTTTGAGTTTGAAATGAATGCATATGCTCACCTCTAATGAATACACATGCATCAGTGTGCAAGTTATTGGTAGTGAACGTCAGAAGTAGCTCCAATATCTGACCAGTAATTTCATTTTTAATGATTTATTATATTAATTAATTATTTAATGAATAATACAATTTTCAAATTTAGTGGCAGTTAATACCCTTGCCACCCACATACCTATATGTCCACTTTATGACACATTAGCTAGACATTAGCCAGCAGCGGTTCATGGCAACAAGCGTAGCCCACTGCAGAATCCAGCCTATCAGGACGGTGCTGATGATTATTAAGTAGCAGGATTATCTCCTGTCATTCTCCCAGAAGAGCTGAGAGTTGATGACAGCTGCTGCAGGCATGGAGAGGCACAGCGAGAATGAATGCCCAGTACTGGAGCACAACTGTATGCAGAAAAACACAGGGGGAAAATATGCTTTGAATTTACTTGATTTAGCTCTCAGCTTGGTTCTCATATGATTCCAGAAAAAAAAGAATGACTGTATGGTTCTTTAGGGATCCAGAGGTGGTCAAAAAAACCTCAAAATCCTTGGTACGTTTATTTAATGTGTACACTGGCTCCACATTATACAACTGTATAAATTTTGTCTTTAGTGTTGATTACTGTTGGGAATAGCTGATGTAATATATTTTGTTCATGTGAAATAATATACATGTTTGAATCTGGTCCATTCCAAGTACAATTGTTTTTTTCAGTGGCATGGCCCTGTGGCAAAAGAGCAGACTGTTGTGGCTAACAGGCTAACATCAGCAGAGAGTCCCATGGCACTGAGGTTCGAAGATCAGAGCAAACACAGACATGTGGCAATGTGGTAGCACAGATGCTGGGAGACTTGAAGCACAGAACAGAGGAAGGGCTGACCCGGGCCCACCTCTATGGCAGCAGCAGACAGACACATCGCGGGGACAAGACGGGCTGACTGTGGGCTGTAATTGGTGGTGACAGAGCCTTATATAGCTGGTGGTCTGTAATCAAAGCCCTTGGGGGACTTTAAGGAGTTGCCTGTCTAAAGCTGTGAGATCAGAACAGAGGTCACTGAGGAAGAGCTAGGTCACTGCTTAGCAAGCCCACATCTCTGGGATCAAGGAGGACTTAGAAGAAGATCTATGACTCTGAATGACACCAGCAGACGTGCACACTCACTTAACCCCTGCCAACAAGCCACAAATAACATGCTCAAGTCCAGGTGTTGAGTATGGGTTACAAAGCAGACACTCGGGTCAAGGTCACTGATGGTCAAAATAAATGTCAGAAGGAGAAAACAGGCTGATAAGCTACAAACTGATTGAAAAAGACATCGTATAATGATTACCATAGATGCTTTTACCAAGAATTACTGACGAAAATATGGCATTCATTGTTACCACATGTGCAAATAATAAACACTGGATTCTGCTGATTTTTCCCTTAATTACGGAGGCACTGCTTGGTGTAAAAATAAAGCTTTGTAAATTATTCTTGGCTTTGATGGTTCTAGGAAAACCATTTTATTAGAAAAGAACCTCTTCATTTTCTGATATTTTACATTGGAAATAGGTTCTCCACACAGACACAGCTATTATTCTTTGAAGAACAATCCACTGAAAGGTTCTTTAGGAAACCAAATGTTGATTTTCTATGTCATCACTCCAAGGTGGTCTTTTTGGTACTGTAAAGAAGTGGATCTCAAACGAGTTCTCAGGGACCCCAGATTCTGGCTTCCACCCAACTAGCAACATGCAAGGTTAGAGCAAAACTGTGGACCATCTGAAGGTCCCCAGGATCTGTTTTGAGATCCACTACTTTAGATGATCTGGATGCACCTGAGAGGAAATTAATTTGAAAGCGCATTATGGCCACAGCTCATGAAATTCACGGACCACTGGCTTATGCATTCCTCCTCAAGGACAAATGAGGACACCTTCTCATACAAAACCGTACTGTAGTGTTCTGCAGGCACGGATTACTGTTTCTCTTGGCCACGTGTGCTCACAATGACAGATGCAATCACTAAATACAGCCAATAGACTGAGATGGCAGCAGGGGGAGCAGCAGTCACAGTCATTTTAGAGCTTGGTGTAAACCCTTCTGTGGGGTAAAGCTCCTCTTGTGACAGAGTGATGGGCCCAGAGACTGACAAGCAATAAGCCACAAGGGAGGGTGACTGCAGCTTTAAAGCCAAGGGTTGTGGGGGGTGGGGGTAGGGGGATTCGAGACACACATTCAACCCCATCCTGCAGCAAACACTGGCACAATGCAGTGACATCACTCTCCTGCAGCACGGCAAGGTTATACCTCCATCTCACGTGAGAGAATGGGCAGGGAGGGGGGAGAGAGACAGAAAGGACACTAGAGGCTGCTGCCTTGCGACAGCACAGCAACTCAGCTCCAACAAAGCCCCCAGCCTCCAGCTTGATGAATGCAGCTTGTGATAAATGCTGGCAGTCAATCTGCAGCTTTATTTTTCCCACAGTAAATATGCTCCCTTATCAGAGAAGGGGGATTAGGAATATATGAATCCATAATGAGGCGTGAAATGACGGTGGCATGGGGCGAGCGGACGGATTTTTTTTTTAAGGGAATCAATGCGGCGCTCTCATCAGGCAACGCTGCTGTGGGGAAGAACTGCATTCACACCAAGCAGCCAATTCATGACATGCGGGAATTATAACATGATCTTCTCTGAAAGTGGTGCCACAAAATAGCAGCTGAAACGTTCTGGCATGGCTAATGCTGCATGATAGATGCGTCAGGGTCTCCAGCACATCAGCTGTAGGTGCTTTGATGTTGTGCAGAATCTATGCCTCCTGTTGACTGGATATCTATCTGTCTCTGTCTGCCATGTGTAGCAATGAAACAGTACTCCAGTCGCTAAGCACACATCACAAACACGGTAGCATCCATGCGTGCGACCATAACGGTGCATGCATGCCTGCAGGGAGGCACTGAGCACACTGAGGGTGTTGAAATTATGGTGGTCTGGTGGTGTCATTATAGGGCAGCTGCTGGTGTCAGAGATGTCCACTTAGAGGTGAAGTGCTTAGTGTTTTACTGTTCAGCACGTGTCAATATTTACGAGGGTGCTGTGTGTCAAACTGGTTTGACTAGCAGGTCATGAGCCAAGCTATAAACAGAGAGCTTCTTCATACAACATAAGCCAGTGTAGATTTCACAGCCAGGATAACTACAACATCATGACCAACGAAAGAAAGTAAAATGACACAGTGATCCATTGAAATCACCCGATTCAAGCCCTGAATGTTTTCCTTTTTGACAATTTTCAGGTAAACTGTTTGGTGCTTGAAATTTAAGTGGTTCTTTAATTGCTATTTCATCTATATTTAGAAACCCAAACTGCTAAAGCAAATATCAGGTCTGGAAAAAGAGACGCTTACTTTTAAAGCCATTGTAAGCTGGGTAGTCTCAGCGTGTCTTCTCATAAATCATTTGTTACTACTTTGGCCCAATAGCTACTTTACAGGCCTCCACAAGCAGACCAAAAATTCTCTGCTTCAACCCTCGTCTCTCAGTGTCTGTGGCTTCGGCTCAAAGTGGGCCATACATCTGCTGAGTGGAAGCTTGAGATTACAGCCCTTCCACCAAGAACACCACATTCTACCCATGATTACAGTGCTGCTCCATAAAAATAGCGCAGGATTGTGGGGCACTCCCAGGATTCGCTCACTAACTAGCCCCATGCACTGTACACTGCCTATCACAGCTGCCACCTGAACTCAGCAACAGCATATTCCAGGCTCCAGTTACTCTTTAACAAGCAAAACCACTGAAATGCTATTCAATTTACAGTCCACAGATATGATAACTGCTCTCACAAATAAACTGTTTTCATAATCCTCTTTGAGAGAAGACTGTCCTGACGATCTCTTTTGCTGAAAAAGAAGGCTTTTCCTTTTTAAAAACACATTTGTATGCTTGGCTGAATTACTGTCCACCCCCACAAGATCTTAATCAATGTTGCATGTTGATAGGGACTTTAAAAAGCCCCCTGAAATCAAAAGGAGGAAAAATAAAATCCTATTTCACGCTCCGAGGCCTCCCCAGCAACATGGAAATGTTATGCAGATACATACCGCAGCTGCACGGAGGTGGATTTACAGTGTTCTACTTCTGGACTGAAAAGCAGGATCAAAAAGATTCCTCAGCAGCCCGAACAGAACACCCTTCATGCATACGAAACACACGTCTAATAATGCCACATGCAAGAACTCAATCGTAACAATAACAAACACAGGCTCCTCTCCAGTGAGCGCAAACAGAACATTCAGACCGTGATCAGACACAGGGACAGGCCAGTGAAGTGGGATCAGACAGAAAGCGCACCTCTGAGTTGAATCGAATCTGGCAGACGTTACAGGAGATGATGGGCCGCTTGGTCTTGACCAACGGGACTCCGAAGGTGTGGTTGATCACTGCCTTCTGAACAGGATCCATCTAGAATAAATAGAGGAAGAGAGAAAGTGTGCATGTGAGAGCGAGAGGGGGACAGGAAAAGAGAAAGCAGTGAAACTGAACTCTTGTATACAGAAGCAGCTTCCATGAGCCAGACAAGGCCATTAATCATGTTGAAGGAGTGATCTAAATGGCCTGCAGGTTAGAGCTCAGTCTGTAGCGCAGGGTCAGGGAGAGAAAAAGGGTCAAGCCACTGTAAGAGACCACGTCGGGCCAACTTCTCATGTACTGTAAATCCTTGTATAGTTCTACAGAGTATCGACAACTTGGCTAATTAGGTTGGACAACCTAACTAATTTACCACTAACGCGGAGCAGGCTCCCCACCACCCCACATTGGATAATTGGAGAATTAGCAATTAGCATGCACACCGGCACCAATTTATCAGTATCTTCGGCAGAACATGACTGGATTTCACCACATACTCAAGCAAGAGCAATCTCTTCCAGTTTGATAATAGAAAAATTTAATTTCCATTACGGATTGTTCATGGCACTGATCTCCAGAAGAACAACTGGAAATATCATAAATTGCTTCACCCAGAGATGAGTTTGCTCCTGGCAGTAAACAGCACAGCTCTTGAAGGATAGCGCTGCACTAACGGTTTTGTCAGACAAGAGTGGTGTATCCAGTGACATCACCCTAATTGTTTCAGCTGAGGTGTCCATCACCTCAGGCTTGGAATACATTTAACTGGTTGGCTTAAAAATGTCAAAACAAGTTCCATACACACAGAGGCGGCCCCGTTTTGTGGTATTTGTTTTTATTCCCGGTGATTATCCTTACCTGGACTTGTCTTATTGGTCCTTTGTGTTATATCCTTATATGTTAACGGAGGCTTTTGTTTCAAAACATATTAAATGGCACTTTAATTGCTTTGATTTGTATTAAAACATCTGCAAAAAGTTACATTAAATTCTTAGCCATTTTGGATCATTTCAACTGGTCATTTAAATCATTATGACATTCATCCACAATGTAAAAAATTGCTGCTTCATTAAAATGATGTAGAAAAAAAAAAACTGAAAAGAAAATGGACACACAAGGTCTTCTTTGGAGAGTGACAATATGTCAAACCCTACTTTTGGTTTCATTAAGGTTGTGCTAAACAACATTCCAATCTGATTAGGCACTAACAACATTTGCTTAATTCAGACAGAGCATATTTTTTAACATATCAGAATAGACATAGATGAGAATTATCACTTTCTTTTGACTTCTAAGAATAACAGGCTTTAGTGGGCCAGTGTGTAACGTCGAGCCTTGGCTGGCTAACAGTGGGGAGAGGCTCAAATGAATATTCCCTAAGTCAAACAAAAACAGTTTGAAACTCAACACAGGCACTGTATCCAAGCAACCCTCTATTAGAAGTAAATACGCAGAGGGCTGAGGCATGGAGTAGAGGGGGTGACAGCGCAGACACACACCATCTGTAGGTTAACGGGCCTAGCGCCGGACTTCCTGGGATAGCTCTCCTCTTATCCCATTTGGCTGCACACCCCAAATAACCATCCACCCACCCCAGCGCTCTGCAGCCCGAGGGGGGGCCACATGCACGGCAGTGCCGTGCAAGTGCGAAGTCTACAGCACTGCAACAGCCAGACAGGCACTGGATTAACCACAATGATGTTGTTCTATGGCTTTCCCTTCATGAATCCTTCGGGGATTAACTGGAGCTGGCAGCTAGCTGGGTAATCAGAACGCCTCAAGCCAGAACGCATCAATAGAACAGATACAACTGTCAGCGCTAACCCGCTCCGCCATTAGATGGTCGACAGGCTCTGGAGGAGCGTGCAGGAAAAAAACATTTTGGAAAGGGCTCTCATTAGCCTCAGATTAGTTTTAGGGTCCTGAAGCTGTTTAAAGTCTAACTCAAAGCACTTTGAGAAGAGAACTCTTATAACGAAGACTCAAGCCACAAAAACCCAGTCAGTCACCCCTCTGCACCTTGAGAATCAGGACAAAAATAGCCCAGAGTACAGAGCTGCTGCTTTCACTTCTTCTGCAGTTTGTTCGCATATCTTGCCCATCCATTTCATTCACTTTAGAGGATAGAGATGAATCATGCCATAGTGAATCATATGATCTCACTAACATAACAAAAGCACTCTTGGTTAAAATGACAATAATAGCATACAGATGATATCCATGGGGAGGAAAAACACTCATCACAACCCTGTCTTCTAGAAGAAAATCTGTCATCCAGGGTGTGTGGAGGCTAGTGTAGAAGAGATATAAATATCTGCATTGTTATTTTCCTTTGTGATGGTGTGTAATAATGGCCCACAGAACCTGCATCAACACAGTAACCTACTAAGCAGTAGCTATTTACATCTATGCTCTCAACATAGAAAGCAGACTACCATCTACTGCCGCTGAATTTGTTTTACTACAGGAGGTTCTCTAGAGTAATGTATAATTTAACTGCCCAACTGGTATGGGATAAAGTACACAAACAGCCCAGATTAAACATCATAGGCCAAATGTTCACATCAACATTATGTGACAGAGCTCACATTTAATGATGATAACTCAAAGCATGGCTTTGTCTATTAATGGTGTTTATTATGGGTTCAAACAAGAGAATTATTATCAAAGGAGGTTCCAGGTTTAGGCAATTACAGAAGACCATTGACTCCAGGTACAAAGACCCCTCACATAATTATGGCTCTTTACCAACTGAACAGTTTTTCCTGGAACTTTACATTACTTATTTTACCTCACACTCACACATCTCATTTGCAAAGTGGTTCCACAAAGAAGTATTGAGTTAAAGGTTCTTTAGGGAACCAAAAGCTCTTCTATGGTACTAAGGCAAAGAACCCTTTTGGCACCATTTTTTGTCTCACCAGGTAAAACATAACCCAGCTCACATAAATCTGTAGACTTTTAGACACACTTCAGAAAGTTCCAAACGAAACCAACCTCTGCAAAGTAATGCAGATGAAACAGTGTGGAAACTCTGTGGAACATTTTATTCCTCCAGCCTTTAAATTTATCCAGTCATTCTGCACTGTTTCCAATAAGTTACTGAAAGTCACTCAGGTGAATAAGCCTTAAAAATGGCCCTTAGTCACTGCTAGGTCATAACTAGCAGTGGTGAAACAAATCACACGTCTTAGAATGTGGAAATTCAAAGGAAGCGAGAGTCCCCGTCCCCCCCTGTTCTCTCTGATACCTCTTTTCATAATTTCTCTGCAAATATCAACGCTACATTCCACAAGCTTAACATGCACTGCCACAGTGCACACTCAGGAATATTCTGGCAAGAGAAACAAAACCTGCACCCCACAGATAAAACAGCCTTTGAAGTAACTATACAGCTTTGAATAGTGTCCAGCCTGTCGTGTCTGGAGAGTACAGAGAGAGCTTTGCTTTGTTTTTACTTCTCTGTCTCAGCCCCCTCGTTCATCTGAGCTACTCACCTTTCTGTCCACAGCACTGCTAGGATCTTTCAGCTGCATCCGTCTGCCGGCGAGAGTGCACCCGTGTGTGTGTGTGTGTGTGTAGGAAGGGTATGATGGTGTACAGCTTATTCAGAAGTGATCCTCGCTGTCCCACTGCCCCACGCTTACTTCTTCACACACCCACGTGTGTACACACAAAAACACAGCTGAGCATCCCCTCTTCTTAGGAAGTCTGGGCTCTGCATACACACCCACCGCACTGTTTACAGATCATAGATAGGTCTGTTAGTTATTCTCTTTTGTCTCTCTCACCACACTCTGAACTGTAATGTTGAAACCTTTCTCTCTAAGCTCATCTCTCTCTCTCTTTCCCATCATTCCTCCTGTTGCTTCAGTGTTAGGCAAGATCCCATGTCACTTATTTTCTCTTTCTCTCTCTCTCTCCCTCTCTCTCTCCACCCCGTTCTGCTCTGCCCCTTACTTTATATTTCCTCCCCTTTCCCTTCTCTGTCACCATTCTTTTATTCTCTTTTTTCTCTCTGCAACTTCCTTCCACCTCTCTGTTTTACAGTCTCTCATTCAGGCATTCAGGCAAATGCACGCACACACACACACACGCACACACACACACACACACACACACGCACGCACACACACACGCACGCACGCACACACACACACACATGCACACACACACACACACACACATGCACACATACTCACTCAATCTGTCCAGATGCAGTGGAAATGTCATGCACTCTCCTCCGCTTTCTCCTCTCCCTCTCTCCCTCCCTCCCTCCCTCTCTCTCTTTCTCAGCTTGTCAATTTCACTCCTCCCCCTGCTCCCCCATAGTGACTCAAACACTTACACAAAATGCCTCCCAAACTCCATTCCTCATGCAGCTGCACCACAGGCTGTATTACAGACACATGTGAAAACATCATGAACCATTGAGACGAATCATACCATAACATGTTAAAGTGAAATTAAATTTGCATAATTTTGTCGTGGATCAGCCAAGACCTGTGTGTGTTCTCAAAGTTTCCCTGATTAGGTTTGCACTAGAGCAGTAAGACTAACGTAGTTAGTCTTGTCCCAGACTGTGTTAAGTTTTTGAGCAATCTCAAACAGACTTGCTTTTGTTGTTTCTGACACCAAAAGAATGGACATAAGTATGGACAAAATGGACAAAAACATCACTACAGCTGGTCACTGTTTGTAGCTCAGCAATGTTGTTTTGTCCATTTTCACAGATAAAAATACACCTGTGGTGTCATGTCAGTACATTAGGAGGCAGGTGTGTGATGATTCAGGCATGCAGTTTGAATGATGCTACTTGGTGGTGATAAACTTGCATGACTTTTTTTTGCTACATTAGCCCCATAGCTGTAGTGCAAAACTGAATGAGGTTTAATTTACAATGGAAAAGCTATGAAAGTCTATGTGGACTTGCACTATGGTCTTCAACTGTGTAATGGAAAACAGGCACCACAAAAGAAGAAGCAGGATGAATTCCTGGAGGATGCAGCAGGTGAACAGCAACAAGTCAGCGCACAACCTGCCCGCTCCAATGACTTTGAACGGAAATTCCTGACTCTGCAGCATAAGCAAGTGTGTGTGTGTCAGGCACTCGAGAGCCTCCACACCACAGCCAGCTGCTGCCGATAAATTATGCAGGCACGTCTGTGCCTATGAGCACATCTATTCAGACAGGTAGGTAGATGGCAAATCACATTGAAGTCACATTAAAGCTCCTGCGTGAAGCAATACGGGGTGGGAACAGTCAGTTGTCTGCCACTTCTTACCCATGCAAGTGCACGTTTGAGTAAAAGAGAGGTGGATTAGCTTGGCAAATGCTGTCATCGTGGACATAAAACGTGGTATGTAATGGTTTCCCAGACCTAAATCTTTCAGGGTTTAATAAGCAGGCAATTCCCATTCCTGATAGGATCCAGGCTATGGATGGGATGAATGTGAACTCCAGCAGGGTTCAATGTGCCTCACTTTTATACATCAGTAAGTCATTTGACCCATGTAACAGTTGCACAAGAAAAACACCCGAACCTCCTAGCCTGTTTCTTTTCAGTGGAGGGGCTCTATCAAGGGAGCTTCAGAAACAGAAATCTGCCCTCTTCAGCTGTTCAGCTCTTCAGCTGCAGATCCTTTCCCAGGAAGTCTGAACCATAAAAAATAAATAAATCATGTTGATTTTAATTTAATCAACCCTGTTTTAAAGTGTTCTTAAAATTTTGGCACTCACAGAATGTAAGTAAATCAGCTGAAGTCAATCCATTACAATAAAAAGAAATGAACCATGTTTTTCAAAGACTCCGAGGATTTCCACCTCATATCGGGGCGATGCAAACTAAGTATAGTAATTCTGTTTTGCTTAAAGTAGTAAGCTGATGACTTTTTTGATGATTTCACTTATTCAGATGGGATCAACATAATGAAATGTAGTTTCATTATGTTGATCCCACACTACAAAAACTGCAGTGTTCCTAGCTAAAACTGTCTTACGCTCATTTGTTGTAATTTCAATAAAACACTTTGCCAGTTCCTTGACAAAAGTTTGTTTGATCTTCGCAGAGTTAATCACACATATTTCCCATTGGCTCCAGGCTCCAGCTGTTTGCACATTAGGTGTGTCTTTCTCCTTGTCTTACTTAACATCTCTGTCTTGCCTTTACCTTGGGTGTGTGCCAGTGAGTTATTCTATTTTGATCTAATCTATTTTGTTCTATTCTATAGCACATTTTGGTTCTCTAAGCAAGAGAAGACTGATCAGCATGAACAAAATGAGTTAAATCTACACCAGTAAGACAAGTTCAACAAACCTGCACAGTTGAGTTGGAAATATCAAGTTAAGCTTATTAAATTTTAGTCCGTAATGTTGGATGAAAAAAAATTGAAATATTACTGCGTCAATTTACTTCGAATAAAGAATGATTGTTTTTGAGCGTAGAGGTCACGATGATATATCACAGATGATAATACAAGCAAGGTTTTGTTTTGTGATTAATCCATTTTCTTTCACATTTGTGCCATGTTTTTGTTCATTTACACCTAAATAAATAAAAAAACAAATATATAAATGCAGAGTTGAAGCTATTAAAGGAACATAATAGTTTTCATTATGCAACGAAATATACAAGTATGTAACTGTGTAAAAGAAAAAGGAATATAATAATTCTCAGTAGATTAAAGACAGAACTCACGGGGTAAAACTGAGAGCTTGAATTTGCATGTCCATATCTAACAGTAAACAAGGCCTGAGCTGCAAAAATTCTATGCTATTTCTTTTATTGGTTTGAAAGACACATAATGCTAATGAGTGCAACCCGTCATGTCTGACTGCTGAGTGATGCAGCCTTGGAGAGACTGTCCAGGTGTGGTGTCCTGTCGCAGTAAAAACCCTTTTCATTACTTACTACCTGTGTGGGGGAATTCTTGTAAATGTCAGTGTTCCATCAGGCAACGGCCCAAACACTCCAGTGTGTCTTCATTGGTGTCCTACAGAGGGAGGTCAGTGTGTCCTCCCAGCCTCTCCAACACTCCCATCTGCTGGGCAGCAGGCACATTCCCCCCTATCATTCTCTCGCTACCTCTACCACCGTGGGTCTGTGGAGCTATTACTGCTGGAGATTTACGGCCTGCTGCAATGTTAAAACCTCAACAATCGACTGTCTGCGAACATGCTTTTACTAAAACTGCAAGAAAAAATGACTGGTAGTAAGTACTTACACATTCATAATCGCTTTTTCAACATCAAAACATCATTCAGCCTTTTATTACACATATAATTTAGAAGATTTGGAAGCAAAATCATGTGGGTGATTTCGAGTCACTTGGTTTAGATTTGTGGAGTTGGCGCATAAAGACCGTATTTTTGCTCGTATTTTTATCAGACATGGCCAAAGGGCACGCCATATTTTAGAGTGGCAACAAGTGCTAGCATGCAGCCAAGCCAAGCCCAAATCATAAATCAAAATTGGCTTCTATACACAACTAAAGCCTCAGGCGCACTTTGCTCACATGATCGGGCTGTCGTTATCATTTTTGCTGACTAGGAGCCTCATTTGCATCTGCGAAAACGCAAAGTGTGGATGGACATGGAGCAGGACTGCTGAGTGAGAGAAATGGCCAACACTGGAACCTGAAATGATTAGCCATTGCTCATGCTTTATTATTCCAGACCCAGCAGAAATCAATGGATGTGACCAAAGGAGACAAACAGCCCACAGACATTTGAAAAGGTGCAGGCGGTGGTCAACATATCGGACATAGGAAAGCATCTCTCACTGGGTGTTAGCAGAATTTAGACAACACTGTTTCATACACCACTGTCTATTCTTCCAAGGCTGGTAGCTCAGACTATAGAGTAACTACTATAAACAAGTAACGCATTTACAGTTTATGTGCATTCTAGGAACATAGTCATCTAAAAATAATACTAATGGGCAGCATGGGGCCCCAAAGAGTTCATTTATTGCCTTTAAACAACACTATGTTAAAGGCGAAAAGAATATGTTGAAGGTGAAACTTTTCATATAAAGCAACTCTGAAAGGGTTTGTTTATGTCTTGATGAAATAATTATGCATGCAATAATTAAAACATGATGAAATGGTGGAATTCCCACTTTACATACTTCAAACAACTCATTAGTCTCCTGGGTTGCTGGGATGAATACCTGCAGCCATGCCAGCGCTTTGTGAATAACACTGGATACCCTTGAATTAGGGTTTGGTTTTTAAAGGCTCTGAAAGCTGCGTGTATTTGGTAGAATGATGCGTAGATGAGGATGAAGACTGAGTCCTCAGAGGCCTTGTGCTGGAAGAGTTCTGCTGACTATGCTAAAATCAAGGAAGAGCCCAAAAGATCAGGGTAGGCAATTTGCTAGTCAGTTAAAATTGAGGAAGAAACCAACTCATTGAGGTGTGGGTGACATTACTCACTAGAAATGTAAAGATTTCATATTTCGAGATTTCACAATTCATGTAATCATTCCTTGAATGATCATTAATGGAATAATTGCTTAAAAATCGCAACCAACCTGATCATTACAAGGTACTCACTGTGTTAAAATTGTGGAAGAGTCCAACGCTGTGAGGCGGGGGTGTCTCCATGGGGAACTGCAGGAAAGGCTTCATGTCCAAATGAGGCTGGATAACTGTGGGGGTCCGCAGAAATGTGGGAACCGCCCCCGTTCGGTTGATACTTCCTGTAAATAAAGGAAAAGAGGAGGTTATCAGTCACATTTAACCTCTGTGAACACAATCATCGCTATTAATTCTGAGCAGGCATGCATGGAAAGGAGTAATAAAGATGCTGAAATAAGAAGCTGCTCTGTCGAAGCACCTTTTGTCAGCATTAATTCAGCACATAGCTGTAAGCCTTGTGTTACGAAACAGCCTGAGCTTCTGTCACTGTCATCCCCCTCTCTCTTCCTCTCTCTCCCCTCTCTCTCTTCTTATCCCCTGCCACCAGTGCAACCTTGTGGATGAGTCTCTGAAAGAAGCCACTCTTCAGAATGCAGCTTTAGCAAGCTGTTACTTAAAGCTGCTTAATTTTCACAGCTTGATTTTCCTCGCCTCCAATTCCCTGCAGTCTTAAATCTCTCTTTCACCTCGCTCTCCCGCTCTCAGCCTCCTTCTTAATCTCAGACATATTTTTTGCTCTTTCCCACTTCTCTTTCAAGATTGCTTGTCAAGCTTCTCCTACTCTCTCTTGATTTTGCAACACAGTTCTCAGATTGGTTCTCAGTGAGGGCCATTACCGGATTGAGCCAAAAACAGCACTGCTGCTGCACTGTGGGTACCTGTCAGTATATGTCAGAGAAAGAGGAGAAGAGGAGAGGAGAGAGGAGAAGAGAAGAGAAGAGAAGAGAAGAGAAGAGAAGAGAAGAGAAGAGACAAGAAGAGACGAGAAGAGACGAGAAGAGAATGTATTCATAAAAATTGATGCATTTGGGCCCACACTTTTGTTCCTCACTCTTGTTATAACATATACTTGCATTATTAGTAGATACCAATTAGTTAATAGTAGTTACTAAATAATAAGCCTTCAGACACATTTTTGAATGTTAAGCCTGCACTTTAAGGGGTCACACCAAGGTTCAGCTGCTTCACAGCTGTGTCTGGAAGCCTCAGGCTTGTACAGGCCTCTGCATCAGAGTGCGACAAGAAGTGAGAGAGCATGTCTCAGCATTGAACCTCAACACGCGTTCAGGGTTCAGAATCAGAAAGTTTTTTTAACCCAGAGGAAAATGCTTAGGTTACAACTGCACAAACAATACAAATAAAAACTCTGCAGAAAACACTCTATACAATATATCGACACATATGCTGAGGTATTAATACTATAGGTAAATAACTTATAAGTGATTTACTAATAAGACAAATAGTGGTTAGGGGTTGTTCTGTATACAGTGTCCATTATCGCACGTAATAGACATATGTAGTAAATAGTGACATGCAATGCAGTGCAAATGTTGAAATTAATTTAACTGAACTGAATAACACTGAGTCAAACTGAAAGACAAGCAGGCTTAAATGGCTGCTGAGAGAAAAAGCATGCACCAGATGACACTCTGCCAGTCCTGACTCCCTCACACACTTGTGTGACCTCGGTTCAACTCACACATTTAGACTGAGACATGTGCCTAGTCCTCTTTACAGGGCACTGAGGAAAAGTCTCCACTGCCCCTGACTGCAGCCCACAGCACAGTGCCCTCTGAACTGCAGCACACGTCACTGCTGCTGCATTTGTCATTGCAATGCGGCACTGGCATCACACACCGGGTGTGTGGCTCAGCCAATGAGAGACGGGTATGATGCCAGCCTCTTTAGTCTATTCTCATGCCAGCTGTGAAGCAGTGTGGAAATGGTGACAACAAAAAGAGGTGGGGGGGGGGGCGAAAGTCAGAAGACTGGACAAAGTGTGGGCCAGTGGAGGTGGGAGGGAGAAGTGTGTGTGTGGTATGTGTGTGATGAGCAGGCTGCGGGTACAGTTGTCCTTGTAATAAAGTCATAGCGTGTGTGTATGTGTGTGTGTGTGTGTGTGTGTGACAGTGCACCACAGCCAGCATGTATAAATCAGGTCCCGGCCACTTCCTTGACCTAGTGTATAATTACCTCATTAAATTAAAGCACCCTTTCGGGACCTGGCTCTCATAGTAAATCACACTCACGCAGCATGAGCGTGTGTGCGTCTGCCTCCTTTTATATATTGGTGCTGGCATAGCAAAACCTCATATGTCTGAAATGGTATATTTACAGGAGATAGAAAAGAATTCAATTTTAATACTTCAAAGTAGGATTTTATTCAAGGTAATTTAGGAGCACTTTTATTGGTCTGTTCATCATGAAACATTCTCTCAACAAAAAGGGCAGCTGGCATATAAAAAATACAGAAAAAAGAGAAAACACATTTCAACAATGTTCCTTCAAGCATATTATTCTCACAGGGGTAGACATAATCTCGTAACAGGAACATCTGGAGACAACCATAAATACGATTGGTGTGGGTGGGTGGGAATGTAAACATATTATGGTGAAAACAACCAGAGGATGAAGTGTCAAAACCAATCCAACATCTCATAAATGTACACCTCTCATGGTGCACTCTTCAAAGCTGCAAGCTTGTTATTAGTCCATGGATGTAAAAGTTAGCATGGCTGAAAAGTACCCTCAGAAAACTTCAGCTAAGCATGTATATGTGAATTAAACCAGCGACAAGTTTTAGTTGCTGCCAACGGTAAAGTCTAGCATGATAAAAACCAGAACCACTGGACCTCCTGAACTTCTAAAGAGTATAGATGGACAAACCTACAGTTATTAATGTACGTAATGTAGAAGTTCAGTACATATTTCGATGGTTTAGTGAATAAAAGTTAAGTATAGGTGAGGGTCCCTGGGAGGTGAAATAAGGATAGGATGTGAGATTAGGGTTCACACTGTCAATAGGTGACAAATTAAGCTTAAACTTGCAGTGTGCATAAAACTAATCTTGCATAAAACATTTTAGCATCTATGTAACAGTACAGCGAAGTATTTAGGGCTGGAATCCTGGTTTATCTACTACATATACTGTTACCCTGCAGGCTGATAGGCTAAAGGCAGAGACTTTTTTTTTTTTTTGTAACATGAAATGTACTGTTGTTTGTTGTTTTCAAAATCGGTTTATAACACGTACAGGTTTGGATATGAGAAGCTGACCTCGTGGGAATCTCATATCAACTCTTGAGAGTGTCAGCTATTCTTGTTACAACTGATGTTAACAAGAATAGCTGAACAGCGCAGAACAGAGGAATCTGCAAACAGGTTATAGAGGGACTTTACCAGAGAGAGTTTATTCTCCCCATTATATCAAAAATGGCTAATCTTACATGCAGGAATTTTCTCAACTTTTCTCAAAAACGACAAAAAAAAATTACCAGAAAATGTATCAGCCTATTTCTGTTCTATTACAGCAAATAGGATGGATTTGAACAGTAGGCTGCTAAAATTCTGGCCTTGACTGCTGACTGGTTCTGAGCAGCTCGTTGGCGGTTTGCACTCACTGACGTCATAAATGTACAAGTCAGTGTTTGAAAGTCCTTTAACTGGAGCTGAAAAGTCTTTTAAAATAAGACAGCAGACAGCAATATTTGATTCTGCTCTACCATAGGAAAAGGAGTGTATTTGTCTGTATGAAAACGACTCATTCATAACATCTTGGACTCCCTCGGGAGCACCTTCTAGCGTCCCATTAACCCAGAAGACATTATCAGGTGGCAGTTGTCTTCACCGCAAGTTCTCTGGGTGTAGCCTTGTTAGTAGCTAATATCCAGCACCAAAAGTGTAACAAGTCCCCAGGCGTGTATTCTCATTATGAGATCACATCTGGCCCCGCGAGACTGAATATATGCACATGGTCGCATGACCAAACGTACAATAGCCTTCATACGGTGATGAGTCATCCATGGCGAATTAGTTTTAATTACCATGTAAGTGCCACATTTAGTGAAAACAAACGTTATGAGTTGTGAGGTCTTCATATGACAGTGATGATGTTCATGGAATATGATATATATGCACATAACCAGACATAAAAAGCCCAGAGCGGCGCAGTCATATGTGGCGGATTAGGTTTAATTAGCATAAGAGGGCTACATATAGCAAAAATAAATAAATAAATAAATAAATACAGCTGTCTCAGCTCAGATCAGAGGCTTTATACATCAACTCAAACAAGCGAGCTGATTAGACGCCGGCAGCGCTGCTAGATCCTCTGCTGACGGACAAACCGCCTTGATGATAATACTGCGGTCTTAACAGCTTCATCAAACCCCCACAGTGCCCGGCAGCTATGTTGTTTTGCCCCTGGATGATCTGCATTCTCTTCTAACTGGCCCCCAGCAACCTGAGAGGGGCACAAGTGAATGACAGACATGGGGGCATCGGGGCCTTTAGAAGTCGTTAAAGGCCTGTGACATTCTAAAAATCCTGAAACGCACGCGGAGGCCATAATCACGTCTTTTAAACAGCCCTGTGACCGCAATACTGTACACCTAGTGAATACGTTACATTAAAACAGTGAACTGTTCTGTTGATGTGAAATATGGTCCTGGCTATAGGAAAACCTCGTGTCTTTTAAATATTTTTTTTTTCTATCAGAGGAATAAAACCTTAATACATTGAACTATGTACATTTGAATTGCTGCCTATGTTCTGTAAACACACCTGAGCACAAACTGAAAGAAATTTTCAAACCAATCAAATCATATCAGTAAAAAGTGAGGCTTTGTCACTTAATTTATCTTATTACATTCAGTCTTTTGGTCACAAGGACTACTAATTTTTAACAAAACAATAAAACATCAACATTTTATTGCAAACAAATTAATGCAAATTACACGTAGCCAAACAATTCAAATAGGCACTTTTAGAACAGCAACTGTATTGATGAATTTGATCTATAATATATTTTATTCATACGACAATGATGTACACAATGTCCGTGTGATGACTCTTTTGATTCCATGGGTACTGGGGCTGGTGTGAAAGGAGCACTCAGTGCAGTTTGGAAGGAGGATTTAAGAGCCACTGTTTGGTGCGAATAACAGAAGCACAGAACTTTAGTATGTGTCGAGGGGGGGCGAGTGCGGGGGTTTATAAATAGACAGAAGGGCATGGGAAGATCAAAGGCACTGGAAAGCAATTCACCAAACTGAAATAATTCCGGGTCTGTTCGGCCCTGATAAATGGAATATCAGACGTTTGTGCTTCTCTCTAATACTCCAGCCTGGCAGTCCTCTTTCTGAGTTGGCATGTTCACCATTTGTGCCAAGCTCACGTAGTAAAGGAGAGGCGATAGGCGAAGAGGTGAAGATAAAAACATAAGTAGTGATCATGACAGGGTCAAGAAGGAAAGAGACTATGAAAAGAACAGTGAGGTTGCTGAGACTGTTTATGAATAAACGTTCAGTAACCCTTCACCCCTGAGAGTCCACATCTCAATTCCTCCCCTCATCTAAATGCAGAACACACATAGTCTGCAAACCATTTTAAACAAGTACTAAACAATAAGCCAAGGGTTAAACTCTGAAAGCTTATATAATGGCCCACATTTCAGTTTAGAAATGGATGTGTTGGTTTCTCATAACTACATAATTTACTCACTTATCATATCAAAACCTTATTTGAACAATTTCAATACCATATACATTTCAAGATAAACAGACAGTAGTACCACTGAAAATAACACACACTGTAGTTTTGTTCTCTTCTATAATACAGTTTCCATTTAACAGATACAAGATTGATAATGAAAACCATATAATTCATATTATTAATACCAATAATAATACATAATATTTACTGTTTGGTTTATTAACTTAAAAAATGTAATTAAATTGTAATGATAAAGAATAATACATATTAAAACTACTATTTTTACCCCAATAAATTAGTATTTGGTAGTATTTAACTAGTACCTCCACAGTAAATTCACAACACTGATGTTAGGATAAAAAAAGAAATCAAAATCAAAACAGGTGTTACTGAATGCAACATTATAAAATCAATAGATGAAATAAAAGCTTAGAAAAGTGCAGACACACACACACACACACACACACACACACACACAGAAATGCATACACATGTATGCAAATTTACTTGGACTTCCACAGCTATCTGAGCTCCATCTCATTAGTCGACTGGTCAGTTCAGATGCAAGAGGTCAGTGGTTTAATTGGTCGAGGTGAGGCAGAAATGAGTGCAGTTCGTGTCTTCAGGTGAAGAGCAAGTCACCCAGGGGAGCAGAGCTACGGCACAGGGCTCAGACAGCCTGTCCCCCTGTGCAACATTACAGCAAATCATTATTTGAATACATGGGCTGTTTTGTAGCGAAGGGAGCTGGGAGCTGTACTCCCCAACGACTGTCTGCACTGTCTTTGTGTACCTCTCTCTCTCTCTCTCTGCCTCAGAGTAAGAAAAAAGGGGCTCAGAGACAAGTGCAAGGAATGAGAGAACAGGACAGTGGGAGGAAAGGGGGATTTTGGTTGTGGATGAACATGTGTGTCTCCAGGTGAGAAGCAATGACCCTGGACTAACTGTAAAGAGAGAGTGGATGAATCAGCAATGTCCCTTTCCCTCACCGAGTCCCGCAGGGGCCCTCAGTGAGTACATGCCATGCAAAGTGGGCTATAATCTCAAAAACCAAATGCAGTCAAGCTATTGCTCCAAGGAAGTATTATCTGTGCAAAGGGGTCGACAATTTGATAATAATTTAGAATCTAAGAATATAATGTCAGCACTCCTCGATCACTGAATAATTGCATGTCCTTCAAAAATCCTTGGCATTTTACAATGGCAAAATTTTAACTTGGCTTTTATGGGGTTTTTTTGGCTTTTATGTTTTATGAATATAGTGTTGCTTTTATGAGAGTTTGAATAAGCGATCTTGAAACCAAGTCATCTACTTCTAAAATGTGACATTTTAAGATTTAAGATTAGTACTTTATTAGGAGAAAGCAGAGCAAAGTAAAACAGCTTTTGAGTGGCTGACAATCCTTTTCATCACCAGGCTGAACTGTGGAAATGGCTGGAGGTCTCTAGCTTTTTTTTACTGCCTAGTTTACCTTACACAGAAATGTAAAGGTGATTCCATAATTACTTCATTACATAGTTAATATTCATAGTATTTACATTCAATTTAGATTATAATAAATAACTTTCCTAGTTTCTACTACAAATGTGATATTAACTGTGGTGTAGAACCAGCACTTTAAAAAGAATTTCTAATCCAAAACAAACAAACAAACAAACAGACAACCAAATCAATAAATAAATAAATAAGAAATAATGAAACCAAGTGTAACAAGAGGTGTTTTGATGGGTATTTTGTTTGATAAAGGGTGAAACACTGAAAAAGAGTAGAACATATTTCTCTCTAATGGAAATGCTGTCACTCATCAGTAAATGGCAAAATGGTGTCACTCATCAGTAAAACCTCAGTTAATTGCATGTAGTTCATTCCATGAACACAGCTCTGTGAACAGTTTGCTAACGTATACTATGTAAACAATTTCCAAGGCTCTCTAAATGATGAACAAGATGATGAGAACATTTTCAGCATGTTTGCATCATTAAAGAACATCTCAAAGCCAAAGAGCCGAACAGGAGGAACGCTAGAACAGAATCAGCCAGAGCCTGGCAGAAGTGTGTAATTACTACAGCAGCACACTACAGTAGGCAGGTGACACCTCCTTCACTGATCAAATGAACGTTGTAAGGGGGAACATTTGGTGTACATTTGAGGAAGCAATCAGCGAGGGAAAAAGCGTTTGCTCGTCATCGTATTATTTTGCCACTGAATGCACACACAGCTGTCTCTTCTGACAGTTTAATTATTAAAGGCTGAAGCTTTGAGCTGTGCTATTATACAGGACACTTCATCTTTTCCACTCACTGTTATTGCTGCTTTGCTCAGCGTCGTCTTTTGCCATTGCTTGAATATCATCATTCGTCAAAATATTGTGAAATCTGCACGCTTGTTCAGGACAGTCCAATGCGAGTCCGAAGATTAGACCACAGACGGTCCTGTATGATTAATTTATTGGTGTCAGTACTAAAGGTGATCTTCATTTGAATCTAATCTCATGCCTCTGGCCATTAATTTAGCCTTTATCCTGTCTTTATAAATGGCCTGCCATAACCAAAGACTGCCTCAACAAATAGGGGCAGAAGCACAGGCTCCAGAGTGGCGGAAGTGTTTAAACGCTCATTTTATAATTGGGAGATCATGACAGCCATCCATGGTCGGGCCTTACAATCTCTGGGTAGGTCCCCTAATCACTCAGCATGGTGCTCGCATGGACGCCTGATAGCCCATGTTACAGAATTGGTGGTTATTGTTCTCCTGCAAGCATGTCAGGCTGTCCAATGCCATGTTTGTTGCAGTTTGAAAAGATGCCGATGTAAATCACCCTAGCCTTGACATGTCATAAAGGCCATATCCAGAGTGTAGACTCAGAGTAAACAATTCAAACAGAAAACAGAGTATCACACACTCCTGGATCACAATTCTCAGGGTTTATCTTCCATGTATAACCGAAAATAAGCAACCTCTCTATCTCTGTGCCACACTGCTCCAGCCCCGGGACCCATCCTGTGCTCAGCTGTGACCAAAGCTGAAGAAATGGCTCATTCATTTAGTCAGTTTAGGTCCAATTAGAGAACCGGCAGCACAGCTCTGCTTTGTATTCCACCACCGTCTGCAGAGAGGCAGGAGAGAGCCAGAACCTTCACCTGACCTTGCCAAGCCAATATACCATCCAAATGAACCCCCAGACAAAACAGCACTGCAGTGTGACATCAAACATGTTCTTATACACGAGCTGATATGATTTCCAAATGAATAAAATATATCAGCACATACCACCATTAACCAGAAAACAAAAATGATCAAGGCAACAATTTGTACATATTG
The DNA here is from genome assembly GCA_037576975.1 of Alestes dentex. Classification (NCBI taxonomy): domain Eukaryota; kingdom Metazoa; phylum Chordata; class Actinopteri; order Characiformes; family Alestidae; genus Alestes; species Alestes dentex. The sequence continues at coordinate 27,564,393 of JBBIGA010000132.1, read as the reverse complement.
TATGTGTGTTTATAATGCTTTCATGTGCAAATTATGTACACAATCGCATTAAGTAAATTCAATACAGGACTTTTTTAGTGTCTCACACATACATACTGAAAAAAAGGCAAGACCTTCACCTGACCTTGCCCAGCAACCAACTGTTCAAATCAACCACCAGACAAAACAGTGTGCAGTTTGATATCACACACATACATGCACTGAAAAAGTGATGAACTGAATGTGTGGAATAGAAATGTTTGCATCATTTCTACAAGAATGAACACAAACATTTCAAAACATAAGACAATATTGTGTTGAATAAATACATTGTAAAGGTTATGTAAAAGCAAAATTGCATTTTCAGATTTAAAACAAAAAATGCAGCGTGTAAATAATGTAATATTTTATTTTAAAAACTGCATCACTCTAATCAGTGCCAGAGACTATGCACTGTACCTAGACCTTAGCTGCCCTCACCTCAAGATCACATTGTGTAGACACTGCTGTTAGCTGCTGCATTGCTGCACTGAGGTATACTGCAGTGCTGCTGTTCAAAATGTCTGGGTCAACAACAGATAAACTAATGCAGGCGTCCCATTACCTCACTGCCGGCACATGAAAGCCATGCCGGGTCTGTGGAGAGAACTCCTCATTTAACATGTACATTTAATTAGCATGAATCCTCTGCACCACAGTCACTTCCAACCTTAATAATATGTCCTATGAGCTAACTTTACTGTATGGGCTAGATCCAGAAAACATCAAATGGCCATTAAACATAAGAGCAGAAACATTAAATAATACAAGTATACACAAATCATTTCTGGAACACATACTGACGCCTGTTTATTTAAAAAGCAGTTACTGACAGTAATAAACAACCATAGCGGTCGAAGGCACTTACAAGCCCCACTTCATTCTGACGTGTGATTTCAGAAAGAAATGATGCAAAGCAATGGTGCAATGGGTTAAAAGCACTTTTAATGTTTCAAAATATTTTTAGGGACTTGTGATGCTCTTAAATGCTCTCAAATATAATAAATAGTGAAATGTCTTACTTCAATTTCATTGCAATGCACAGGGTTGGGATGTAAGCCCAAACATGTTACATGGCCGTCTAAGGTTTGTATCAGTAATACATATTCAAAATCCAGAGAGAGCTTCTTTACAAACACTAGCATGACAGCTAAAGCCTGAGTAGACTGATAAATCAATGTCAGGAGTCTATTATTTATCATAGCCCTACTGGGGTCTTTTAACAGATTATCAATCTGAACAGTCTCCCCTGTTGTGCTTAGCCTCAGTGCTATATTGGATTAGCATGCTAGTTTCGGAAAATGGCACAAGCACTTAATGATATTCACACTAATATGATAGAGAAAATTGTGTTATGATTTGATCATCCGTGTCTTGATTTGATCATTTTTTGATAGAGCAGAAATATAGAGTCTGAAAATCTGCTTTACATTCATTTGTTAATGTTTCTGCTTTCATTTTATTAGAGCTTTTGATGCTATAAAAGTATAACATTTTAAATATGTAGTGCTTTATAATGTCCCAGTCTAATGATCCAGCCACAAGATAATATGCCTTAACTTGACACTCTAGCCAAAAGACACCATTGTAGTTATGTGGCAATGTGCATGATAGCACAATACGGTGCTACAAAATACATTAAGATTAATGTCAATCTAATTTCAATATGATACAATACATTGTATTGTTATTTCCCTATTAGCAACCCACTTAACAACCAAATTTGTGAGATTTCTGAATGTGGTGAATTGTTTGTAGTAAATAATTATTGATTTATTTTAATGTTCTATTATGGTGAGTTTAGCACAAAAAGTGGTGTATTAGATGTAGGTACCAACATTACACTGCCAGAGGTAGGAGGGAGGGGGTTGAAACTCAAACAGTGGAGAGAGGACAGAATAAAATGTGACAACTCACAAAACACAAAAGACATGAGTGTATGGCTTTTATAGAATCCCTCGGTGCATTTACCAAAATGTGCACCACTTTAGCTTAGTTCATAAAACCGGCAGCAGGGCCACATTGGGAACTGTGGGAGCAGTAGTGAACTGAAGCAAGTGTGATAGGGAAAAAAGTTGAAAATTACATGATTTAAGTAGCCAGCCTGTAACAGCGAAAGGATAATGTAAATTAAGTAACAGCAGAGTTTTTCCCATGTCATGTACTGTAAATGTGAATCTGAATACATTACCTTTTTTAATTGACTGTAATAGAATCACTGAATACTTTTAGAACAATATATTTTGATGAAATCTGGCTGCGAGTTACATTTATTTCAAGTGATGAAGACTTTGGAACTGTGGTCAGTTTTATTTCACTAATACATACATATATCACTGATCTTACATACATAAGATGACTTTTAGTCATCACATTGTCTTTCACATCCATGATCAGGTTTAGGTCATACACTTATTTAATCCTTAGTATGGTGTGTGTGTGTGTGTGTGTGTGTGTGTGTGTGTGTGTGTGTGTGTGTGTGTGTGTGTGTGTGTGTGTATATGTGT
>JBBIGA010000132.1:27545385-27561711 GCA_037576975.1 Alestes dentex | reverse complement strand
GCATCACATTGTCTTTCACATCCATGATCGGGTTTAGGTCATACATTTGTTTAATCTTTGGTGTGGTGTGTGTGTGTGTGTGTGTGTGTGTGTGTGTGTGTGTGTGTGTGTGTGTGTGTGTGTGCATGGACATGTGTGTGGTCCCAGATGTGTGTTTTTCTAAATCTAGAAAACAACAGGTGTACAGTTGGGCAGCATAAATGTAACGTAAAGGTCATTGCATTTTTTAATATATATTTTATATATTTGTTTTAACAGATGGTAGCTTTTGCTTTCAAGGTCTCTTGTCCTTGTCAGTCCTCTCTCTAACACAATTCTGTGCCAGAAGGCTAATAATTAAAGTCAATGGTCTAACCAGTAATTTCAAATTAGCAGTGCTTGGGTTAAGAGGATTAAATGGTAGATGGCTGTCTAGACCAGGTCTCAGCCGTCTAGAATTTAGGAACAATATCTGAATCCACTATAATTACATTGCAGGACTGAAAGGACTAAATCTGATTAGTTGTGGTCATAAGTGCCAGAAAAATGACAACAGTGTATTCCTCAATGTTTTATAATTTTATTTTATGGAACAAAAAAATAGCTTACTTGTACTTGTGAGGACACTTCCCTTTTCCAAAAATACACACTTTCCTTTCTCAAAAACAGTACAGCCAGATGTCCTGATGTCTACTGACCTAGAGATATTAGCAACTAAAAATGGAAGTAGCACAGTGTCCAAACTAATATTCATTATTTAATTTTAGGTCACAAAGGAGAAGCAAGATTATTTTTGTCCACAGGGAGGTGCTACTGTAGCTTCTCCTACTTGGACACTGCTTGAGAATTTTTTTTTAAACTGCAGTTGCCCCTGGAGTTTATCACTGTTTTGCAATACCCAATCAATTTGCTTTCTCAGCCTTATCCAACGGCGCCCTTTTCCCTGGTGTTTTATTATGCTAAGTAAAACTTTTACGGAAAGATAAGATCTTTTCAGCTGTCTGCTCTGAATGCAAATGGTTTCATGCCTGTAAGCACTGGTGGCATGCTCTGCTCTTTCAGGTGGATTATGTTGGAAAAAGGCAGGTAGTAGAGAAAAGTTCCTTCCCTTCCAGGCACAGATCTACGACTTCCACATGCAGGGTCTGAGTGTTCGGCTAGAAGGTAAATGACTAGCTGAGGATTGATTGAGAAGCCTTAAGCACAGTGTCAGAAAAAGTCCCATCGTATTTAATTTAAAGGGGAATTCTGCCAGTTTTTCATGTTTCAAAATTTCTAAACTGTTTATTCATTTAAACAAAGTCATTCAAAATGGTATAATGTGAAATATTTTGTTCCAGAGTAGTGGTTCCAGTCAGAATTGTTTATAGTAACAGGAACCAAATGTTCAAAGTGTTTAATGCCTCTAAAAGCTTCTTCACAGAATAGTTTTGAGATACGGTTTTGGCCTACAACTTATTTTTAAAATGCATTAAAAATATTTTGAAATGTTTTTTGTTTTTTTTTTGAAAAATATTTCTCTACACATCAAACCATTCTGACTTTTTTTCTGCTCAGTGACTAAATAAAAAAACTACACATATACATTTTTTCTGTGTGTGTATTGGGTGATACCGACAACATTTAAATACACAATATTGTCCAAATATAGGATGGTATTTTATGACAGTTAAGAAAGTGTTATGGACTAACATTGCTTGTTTAAATATTAAATTTTTTTTTTGTCTTTAAGTGACACAAGTCAAAACCCCACACAGTACTGTAAATGTTAACCAGACTGAAACCATTTTCAATTGGCATGAAACAATTTTCAACAATAATTACCATACAGATTAACTGCTGTTCACTACACATGGCACCTATACAATGGCACCTGTCAAGGCAGCAAGTGAATAGTCAGTTCTTGAAGTTCATGTGTTAGAACCATGAACAAGTGTAATTGAAAAAATGAGATTTTGACAAGGGTCAAATTGTGACGGCTAGACGACTGGGTCAGTAGATCTTCAGAACAGCAGGTCTTTTGTGGTGTTCCTAGTTTGCATTAGTTAGGACCCACCAAACATGCTCCAAGGAAGGACAACCAGTGAACCAATGTCAGGGTCCAAAGTCTCACTAGTCCATCTGGTTCGATTCCATGGGAGAGCAACTGTAGCACAAACTGCTAAAAAAGTTCATGTTGGCTATGAGAGAAAGGTGTCAGAACACACAGTACATACATCAGAGTGCCTACAATGGGCACAGAAAGTGCCTACAATGGGCACGCCATCATCAGAACTGGACCATGAAGCAACAGAGGAAGAACTAGTTTCATGAATCATGCTTTCTTTTACATAATTTGGACAGATGTATGTGTGTGCATCACTTACCTGGAGAAGAGGTGGCCCTGGCAGAGGCAGTGTGATACTCTGGGCAATGTTTTGCTGGAAAACCTTCAGTCCTGGTATTTGTGTGGATGACACTTTCACAAGTACCACCTACCTAAACACTATTGCAGACCAAGCACACCCCTTTATGGCACCCCACCTTGCAAACTTCAGGATCTAAATATTTACTGCTAATGCCTTGGTGCAGATCCCACAGCTCACCTTCAGAAGTCTTGTGGAGTCCATGCCCCAATGGTTCAGAGCATTTCTAGTGGCACAAGAAGGACCTAGCATTAACCAGGTGGTTTTAATGTTATGGCTGATCGATATACACTATATATCATCCAACACTATGTGTGTGGTGTATGAGTTTGTCTCAAAGAGCAAGAGATAAAAACTACAAAAAGTGTGCATAGACCTATGATTTAAAATGTCACCACAAATTATATGCCTACATAAAATGTGGCATCGCAGCGGCCTGAACGTAATTTACTAGTGCTGTAATTTCACTATTTTATCTTGATTTGCCGCCTCCTGAATTATACACTGCGTTATAGTTTGTACACAAATGCTTAGGACAGCAGCGCATCGGTTCCAAATCTTGCAGCAGATAGTAAATACTTTGCAATCAAGGGCGTGTTAAATGAGCTAGTGTGGAAGGGGGATCCCCATCATTCTCATATTCCGCCCACAAGAAATAATGAAGGGACACAAATAAACACATCCTGGAAACGTAGCCTCCAGCAGCCCCCTCCTCACCTGAAATCTGAGTCTAATCACCATGAAAGCAAAGCCAGCAAGAACATCCCTGCAGAGCACTGAGCAGATCCATTACCGATGGACCTAACCTTCCAGTTTACATCACATGTAGAGGCCATTACTAGTTTGGGGGCCCCACTCTCACAAGCCAGACTTCTGCCTATCGTCAAAGAGTCTGGTGTGTTTTGTCGCTTGTGGGCAAGAACCATCTACTCTGACAGGAGAGAGACAGCTAACGCCAAAAAAATGGGCTGGCACCATGGAGATATATCAGAATCAGAAAACTTCATTGATCCCGGAGGAAACTGCTTGTGTTACAAGTGCACAGACACACAAAGACACACAAAGTTTCTGACTAGAAAAAAGTCTATACAATACTCTGAAAAATACTCTGTGCTATATACAGAAAATGCTGCAGTCAGTAAAAGAGGTGAATATAAATACTACAGATACATACATTTCTGCCAAGTAATTTACTAGTTTACCAGTTAAAAGATAACTGTTCAATCATTCTTAAAGATGTTATGCTGTGACCACATTTTCAACCCTGCTAGTATATTGCCGAAAGATTCCAAAACACGTTTGACGGATTAAAACGATGCATGGAAACATGGGTGTGTGAAGAGCCAGTCATAACGGAATAGTCAAAATCCTAATAGTTTTGGAAAGCTTAGCAAGAGATATCAGACAGCCCACACATCTGTGGGTGGTTTGTCTGAAACTGAGATTAAAGGAACTACGGTTTTCAAAATGTTCTTACATTAACCAACACCTTTTTCTGATTTTTTTTGCTACGTGACACCATTTTCTGGTGTTCTACCTGGTGAATACTGCCATACCCAAAAATATGCATATCCTGAAACCTTTCAAAAGTTTAAATTACCTTTGGGCCAAAAGATTCTTAAAGCAATAAGCCATAATAGGCTGTGCGCTGTACTGTTACCACCGTTAAGAGTATTATGTACAATAGGAAGAAAAATCATCGATTAGCTTGTCACTTTCATAAAACAGCAATAATAGTTGATTAATACTACATGTGGTTCCTATGTTCAGTAAACAATGCAATTGGTTATTAATAATATTCTCATGAACAATTCTTCAGCCTAGTTGTTCATTAACAGCAGAATATGGTAACAGCCAATGACTGATCCATGAACAGAACAATAATTTTTAATAAATTGCTGCATTAATACAGCGTTTGCTTCATATTTGTGAACATGCCTGTGTATTTCAAATATTTTACAATGTCCTTGAACATGCCCCACCCAATTCCTCTAGTTTTCCCCAAATTTTTGAGAAGTGTTTAGCCATATACACACACACAGACACACACACACACACACACACACAAAACATATCCTGTTTTCATATAGCTGTAAAGCACTCAGATGTGTTCAGCAGAAGTGATAAAATATACTGTATGTGTGTAATGACACCCTGGAGAGATAATAACACGACTGAAGCCCAAAAGCCCTTAAAAGGACCCAGGCTTGATCTGGTAAGTAGGTGAATCCAGGCTGTGAGACTTTAATTACCGGCCTGTCTCTCTGGTGGAAAAACGCTGAGCCTGTCTCCTGAGTTTCAGGTCTAAACAGTCTCATCCTGAAGCAACCTGAACACAGGGCTGCAGGAAGTTGAGGAGTTTGTTCTCAGTTCAAAAGTGCTTTTCCCGTGGCCTTTCTGTGTATCCCCTTGTGGCCCCCCAGCCTTGTTCACGTGTTCCAGACCTAGGAGCAGATGCATATCCTAATCCTTTGATAAATCTGCTCTTGGCTGCACCGTGGGGCCTCCCGCTGCAGGAGGCAGGCCTCACATGCACCCGCTGTCGTGTTCCACTGTGGAGCAAAAGTCAGGCCTATCCTTAAATCTACTAGAATCTCCTGTAGACTGTAGTCCATCAAGAGAGATTCTGCATAACATAACATCATCTCAAACTGAAGCTCAGCATGAGATCCATTCATGATCTAGACTTAATCACATGGCTACTGAGGCAAAGCTCAGACTGAAGATAAGAAAATAAATAGTATGAAAAGCCGAAAAATCCACTGTAAGAAAGCTTTTGCTCATTAAAGCATTTGACAAATTCAGCTAAAATGGGAAGACTGTAATCTTCCAATCTATACCACAACAGAAGAGGAGATATTTCATTATTTTATTATAAGTTGAATTTTGGCAAAGATATATTGTGCAGGTAGTCTTGGTTTGTGGAGAGAAGAAACATTCTTAAAATGTTTTTTTTTTTGTATTTTTGCTGTTTTTGTCATTTTTTGCAATCACTGCAACTATAATTAATGATATATTTACAGGCAAACAAAATAACAGTAACAATAGACAGTTAAAGGCCACCACACAACAGGTGCCACAAAGCTTAGCATGACACAGTGTAGCATCGAGTAACAGTTGTAGTACAAAGCAGGGCCATCGCACAAAGAATGCATAACAGTGAGAGTGTCAGTAAGTGCCAAACTGAAGTTTATTTTGCACTCTTCATAGAAATGGAACAAAACGTAACATAATGTAATTTAGTTTCTCTGAACACCGCCGTGCACAAAGCTGAATGTCAGTGCTGCTGCAGTAAAAACAACGGTTCAAAATTTGACATGTCCAGTGCGTAGTGACCTAAGGGTTTAATGTCGAGTCTGGTCGCAAAACCCAATAGCAGTAGCTATTGTGGTATTATGTAAAGGCATGTAACCCTTCTTCATAAAAAGATTTGGATATCTGGAGCAGGGTTAACAGTAAGAGCAGTAGGTGTATTGAGGTCAAGCCCGACAGATGGAAACAAATCATTCATACAGTAGAGAGAACACAGAAATCCTGAAACAAAAAGACTCAATCCTTTCATCTCACTGTACAGAGAAATATGAACCACTCTACCCACATAGCACTGTTAGCACTTACATGCAGGTACAGGTTAAATCTGTTTTTACCCCCACAAAGACTGTATGTATAGACAGGACCATGTATGAGCACACGAGAGGTGGGCAATGATAATATGTAATAAAAGTCATGATGTACAATTTGCAACCATTCACTGACAGCCAGTGTGTAGAAACAGCAGGAACTGCACAGTAAAGCAGTGTCCACACTATCATAACAAATCACCTCATACAGTGGCAAAATGTGAATATGACAGCAAACCAGACATCAGAAAAACTCAAACACCGTAAACTGATATTTTACACGTAATATGAATTTTTGGGGTTACTGATTCTGTTTTTGAAGGACTTCTCCATACAGTTCCACACAAGGGAGTGAACAAGGGCCCAATAAAATAACATTATTTCCCATAATAATTTAATTGCTGCTTAACGAGTTGCTGGTTCAATACCAGACCATTAGGACATAATTTAATATGATGACATTTTTATCAATTGTTTGATTCCTCTTTTTATTCTAAAAAACAGCTGTCAACCTTTTAGTTTTGTTTTGTAGCCTTTTATAATGTGACACAACAGTGCATTTATGTTATTCACTAACCTCAGAATAATTTCATGTATCATGAAACTTAGCATGTCTTTGAAGTATTATGACGTCAGATTTGTGCCAAATCTTAGTGCTTCAGCAGACCAAGACATTTTTGACAACACCAACTTTGTGGACACAATTTGGGGAAGAATCTTCTTTGTTCCAGCATGACTGTGCCCCAGTGCACAAAGCAAGCTCCATAAAGACATGGTTGGATGAGTTCAGAATGGAAGAATTTGACTGGCCCACACAGAGCCCTGACCTCAACCCCATCCAACACCACTGGGACGAACTGGAACGGAGATTGTGAGCCAGACCTTCTCTACAGAATGACTGGACAAAAAATCCCACAGAAACTCCAAAGTCTTGTGGAAAGCCAAGAAGAGTGAATACAATGTTATTAAAGTCCCTGCTAGTGTAATGGTCCCAATACTTTTGTCTATATAGTGTACTTGCTACATATGTAATACAAAGAACATCATTATGATTTTGCTACAGTGCAGCTGCTCCAGCCCACAAATCCAAACGAATGCTAAAATGCTGCGAAAATGATTTACAGATCTTATAATTACACCTCCTTTTTTGTGTGAGTCTTAATTTTCCTGCATTTTTCCACTATTTCTTCTCGTTGTTATAAATGAGCTACAATTGGCTGCGGGCCAGCTTGGCTGGTATGATTATCTACTCTTAGCTACTGCATGTTCCTGTCTGTAGGATGCAGCTGATTCACCGAAGGATAGACAGAATAGTGCTGCAAAGCTCATGGAGTTCTACTGGCTGTGAAAGAGATTCATTGCGGAAAGGGGGGGGGGTGAAGGAGAGTAAGAAAAGGGATGTAAAGGCAGTGTGGCTGGTGATTTAACACTCTCTATACTCACAGCCTCATTCGCTATGACAGCTAGACACCACTGTCACACTGTATGAATGGAAGTTGGACATGGCACCCCGTCATTTCCTACCATTACGAGCAGGTTTGCTCTCTGTAGGCTCAGCTAAGATCAGCAGGCTGTGACTCAACATTGCAACAAAAAAAAAAAAGCCTCTGAAATGTAGTCTAATGTTTGTCATCATGAGATGGTTGCTGGCATATTATTAATATTATTGTTATATGAAATCAAAAATGACCTTATTCCATGAGCAGATCATTTTACTTGTTTTAAAGAAGAAACATTTGCCCTGGAATGAAGCCACGCCCTCGTCCCTTCCTCCACCTGTCCAAAACCCGCCTGCAGGCTTTTCCACCAACACGCACACCCCAAGCCCCCCCTCCACCTACCAGCCATCCCTCTCTCTTAACTTCTAAAAGTCAGGAGTGCACGCCTAGACAAAACAATGGCAATCCTTTCTTTCCCACTGCTTTCTGAAAGCCTCCTGCCCTCAGGTATGAAATCCTATCACCCAGCACAAAATGGCTGGACTAGCCCAAATTCATCTGAGAAGGAGATGAGATTCCTCCATAGATAACGTGCCAGGCCACAGGTAACACAACCCCCCTCAGCTTATTTTATGGGCAGTTCCTGGAAGCCCCAGCATTCAACATTGTCCTTTTGGGGAAAAAAGGAATGCTAAAAAGAGTGATGTAATGTGGTTAAATCTTCTTGATTATTCTTGATCTTCTTGACTTTTAAACATGAATAAAACATGACATAATGACAGAATTACTGTTAAAATAAGGTAATAGATAAAAGATTCAGTATTTATTGCCATATCGAGTTTGTCTGTGTTCATTATAGTAAAAAAAAAAAAAAAAGACAAAGACAACAGATACAGAATAAAGCTCATAAGAACATCTTAACTAATCAAAAATACAATAAACATTGTGTAGAATAATTAGGAAATAAAATAATTAGAAAACCCCCAACATTTGTAGACGCTTTATCAGTCAGTGTTTCTTTCAACATTAAGGGCATTAATAGAGCAGTTCGTCTCTTCTATGCTGCAATAACAGCCTCCGGTCTTCTGGAAAGGCTTTACACCATATGTAGGAACATTGCTGTGAGGTCTTGATTGCATTCAGCTACAAGAGCATTAGTGAGATCAGGTGCTGATGTTGGATAGTTAGCTCTGGATTATAAATGCTACCCCAAATCAGATCAAAGGTACTTTACTGAGGCTCCATCTCTACAGAGAACAGAGTTCCAATGCTTCATAGTGGTGGGGGGCTCTATGCCTCTCTGGCAAACACTTTTCATTGGGCATGGCGACTTTATAATCATGCAAGGCTGCTCCATGCTTTTGCATAGAAATTACACAAGCTGTGTGTGTGTGCAACTGAACAACTGCAGCTGAACACCTTTCCTTTAAGTAGCTGAATTCACTAATACGAATGGTCTGCATACTTTTGGACATACGGGATATGCTAATGTAAAACGTTTTGTGCGAATTATGAGCATGTTTGAATAAACTAAAGTCCAAATACTACTAAAGGGCATCACTTTTTGCAGTGAAAAACTGCCAAGCCAGCAAAGTCAAGTCACCGCAAGCCAAAGCATATGAATAATGGAAAAGGGCTTGTTCACATCTGAGGAGTTCATATCTCTAGAGTAGCTCAGTATGTGTGTGAGCATGTTAGTGTGTGTGTGTGTGTGTGTGTGTGTCACGTGTTTTTATTAATATGTAGCTGCCTGACAAACAAGTTCTCTGCATGAGACTCCACTATGTGTGTGTGTGTGTGTGTTCTATTAGCTCCGGTCCAATCTCCCTAAGTGCACTGGGCCATTTGAATGTCACTTGTCCTTGGAAATATGACCACAGATGACAGGCCAGTTTCATAGATCATCTCGGAGATTGGGCATAATGTCTTGCTCTCTCTCTGCAGACAAACATCAAACCATTCATTAAACGTAATTGTATAAAACATAGATTATCTGAACACTGCAAGAGACACAGTCGAGGAAAATTCTTGATAACAAACGCAGACTCACTGTCAGAGGCAGAGAGAGAGAGAGAGAGAGAAAGAGAGAGAGAGAGAGAGAGAGAGAGAGAGAGAGAGAAAGAAGAGAGTCAGTAGGAAAAAAGGGTGCATTAAAAATACATAGGGAAAGTCAGAAAGAAATAAAGGGCACTTCTGCTTATTGCTGAAAAGACAAAGTGAGAGAAAGTGTGAGAGATGAAAAGATGGATAAAGGCACTTCTGCGTTTCTGCATAATGTTCAAAAACGCCTGGAGAACTCAACATCGTGTCTGTTTGCTACATATGCTGGGTGAATGTTTGTTATTGCGATTTAGTATTCCTCTCATCCAAGGGAGCGAGTGAGACAGAGAGTGAGAAGAGAGGGAGAGGGAGAGAAAGAGAGAGGATCTGGGTTAGACTAGGAATACATCTTCTTTGAAAGTGGAGGCCCCAAAGGCAGCGTGCGGTAAAACAGCAGGAGCGAGACAAAGACTCCAGAAAGAGAGGGAATCCTGACCTGCCTGACTGAACATAACACTTTTGCACAGCTCACACTAAACACTGTCATCCTGTATATCTGAGGGGAGTACAGTTAGCATAGGAAAGCCATGACTTTTCACTTCTCTTCCATTACGGCCCCGCTCTTAACGCAAGAGATGAGGATAGTCTATAAATAACTTCTCTTATGCTTCCCTCCACCCTCTAAGAAACACATCCACACCCCCACAAAGGGGTACATTCTCATTTAGCCTTCAGTGTACGTGCATTTCTCTTTCCCCTCCACATACATTTTTATACTTTGTCAAAATATCATATGTCCAATGGACTTATATGTAATTACAGTACAATAGCTATTACACATTAACTATTTATGTAATATGTAATAATTATATTATGTAATATCCCATATGTATTGTATGACTATAACTACCCTCATATAATAATATATAACAACATTTCGGATAAGTACTAAGACTTGTCAAAGCCTAACCCTTAGCCTCAGTAATCAAAAATATATTATTTAAGCTGTTTATTTAAAATGGAAATGAAACATGTAGCCATAAAACCCCTTTAGGTCAGAACTATTTTTGCCATTCTTCACTGGTTTTCCTACAAAGTCGGACCCTTTTTGTCCAAACAAACAAACAAACATAAATAAATAAATAATTAAATAAACACATGCACATGCTGAATCATACAACTGAGAATGTTCACAGCAGTGAATGCACGCATATTATAAATGCACGCTGGCACACGCCTTACATAAGCTCTGCAGTCTGACCTTGTGCTTTGCTTGAAAAAAGGCGGGTGGCTATAAGGGGGGGGGGGGGGGGGTTGTTCTCCCTGAGGAGGCGAGAGGGGGACAGAGTGCTGAGTTGGCACCCACTCTTTGTTTACCACCTTCTTTAATCCATCAGGCTTATTTTTCAGGTGTTAGTTCAGCAAAAATTTTATATACATAATTTTATCCCAAATGTTGTCAATGAGCTGATGTTGTTAACAAATGTTGTTAAAAAAATGGACAAAAGTATGCACAGAAATAAAGACAGATGGATGACTTATAGTCGTCATATAGTATGTCAGAAACCACATAAACAAGTCTAATTTAGTTAACTCTCTGCAAGCCAAGGCAAGTGTGTGAGGGTTTCATTCGTAGTTTACCTGATTTTATACTTAAATGGAAGGATAATCTTCCATTAGCCACATCCCGCTACAACAAACAAATTTTAAGAGCATTTTCGCACTGGCATATCCCTTTAGTCTCCTGTGAGTTCTATGAATTACTCAGTGAGGACAACTGAAGCCTGAGGAGTTATGAGGCTGAAGAGTTGAAGGCTCGATGACTGGTCGTTTCCTACCCACACAGATAGGACCTGCTGAGGACAGAGGTTAAGGGGTTAACCCACGTCGAGTTCACTCATGCACTTATTTTGCCTCTTCTCTACCCTCCTCTCTCCACCAAGCTTGTGGAGCCAGTAGGGAGAAACATTTGAAAGAGAGAGAAGGGCGGGGGTCTACAGTGAGGTGATGCAGAATTCCTCATTGTTATTTTGATTTATTTTTTAATGAGTGCACTGCCCTCCCTCTTGCATACAAAGGCCTGATTGAATGTGGCATTCCATTAGCATGTAAAAGAGCTGGAGCTTCATCTGTGAGCCTCTGACTGGCAGCCGATATCATCTGAGTAATTGCTGCGTACTGGAGACACACACACACACACACACACACACACACACACACACACACTCACAGTTTGGAAGAGCACACATCAGGGGCAGGGGGATGAGAGATTAGGGATATTCTAGGGCTGGTACATGTGTGTTTATCTGTATGCACCTGTCTGTGTGTAAGCGTGTGCGTGTGTGGCACTGAAAAAAGTGAGACACTGAATTGATTCCTTCCACATGTATAAATGAATTAGATCAACATAATTAGCCCCTCAGTTTATTTATTATGATCAATAATTGTGCTGATAAGCTGTGCAGAAAAGATGTACATGTCTAAGCTCAATTTTCCAATGTTATTTTTCAGTCCACTCTTAAAAAAGCTCATAACGTTTCTTCGGTCATTTAATGAAGGCGATACATCCTTGTATAGAAACTTTACAACATGGAGGTTTTTTTTTAAAGGGGAATTCCACCTATTTAGCTATATTTCTGCTTAATAAAATCATTACGATTTAAAGAAAGTCATTTGTAGCAGGCTGGTGTTAAGTGCATAATCACAGAGAAACTTAATGAGTTCACAGTGGTGGTAACCAGACATCCAAAGTGTTTAAATAAAAGAACAAAGCTTACAGATACATTGTTTGACGTGTGGAACATTGATTTATAATAGTTTCAAGTTTTTATTGTATTATATACAATTGTAAATATAATTAAATGGTGGACAGGTACATGTAGAGTGTTTTAGGGCACTAAGAGGACATGTGTATGTTCACTGGTTGCTTTGAATAGCCCATATAATGGGTATGTCTGCACTGTAAACATCATGATTCCTTTTACCCCCCTCATCAACAAGGTTATGTTTTGTTTTTTCATGAAGAAGAATTTTTGAAATAAAAATCAACAGAATACCCCTTTTACATGTTGGCAGTAGAAGATCAATGATGTTCAATTTTTACCCCCCAATTGAGCCATGACTTTTCTTTTGCGATTTACCACAGAGGTGGACTTCCTCTGATGTTGGTTACTCATGCCTTGCTGTACCAGTTCATGTACAAAAACATAATTTAAGTGAAAACATGTAATTTGTATATATACACGACTGCATGCCATCATTTGCCGTGTACGGTCATCAGTTCTGCTATGATGTGCGGAACAGCTATGGGCATAAAGACAGAAGATGGTAAAAACGTATCCACTGAAAGGTTCATATAAGGAACTAAAATGGTTATTCTGTGGCAACACTCCAAAGCAGCTTTTCAGCCCTTTCATTTTTTATGAGTGTGTGTGTTTGTTGGGGTGGGGGGTGAATCCTTGGATTCTCTCAAATCTGCTTCAGCAGGAAGAGTCTCCTGGGGTGACCGATCTTTTGTGCACTGTTATGCTGTGCTGTGGACTATTATACAACACTGCGCAAGAAACAAGTGTGCACACACACACACACACACACACACACACACACACACACACACACACACACACACACACACACACACACACATACACACCTGCTACAGAGCACATAGGCTAAACTAGCCAGCAGAGAGGTGATGTGTGGTATGAACCAAGGGGAGAGTGCTGCAGTTACAAAGCTGGTCCAGGCTTTGTGGAGCGCAGTGGAGCGCAGCAGATACATTGAACCAGACGGCTCTGCTGATGAAGAAGTGTGTGGATGTAGCCACCACCACTAGTTACACAAACTACACACACACACACACACACACACACACACACACACACACACACACACACACACACACACGCATCTGGCTCTCTGCGTCAGCTCTGCAGCAGTACTCACAGTCTGCCTCTGTATCCGGAGCAATTTTTCCCCCTTGTTCCTTTTGTTCAAACTCTTTCACTTCCTCCTTCCTGCATCACTGAAACCCCCACCCCTGTTCCCTGCTTTTTTCTCGTTCTTTCTTTCTAACTCTCTCTCTTTCCCTCTCTCTCTCTGCAGTAAATGATGATTGAGCAAACAGCGCTCTAGAGGAGGGCTGCAGAAAAAAATGGTTATCCTGCCTCCACGTGCCATGCATTCCAAATCAGCCCTCCCCTCTTCCTCTCCATCTCTGTCTCTTCTAGTCCCATCCACTTCACAATAATCTCTCTCTCTTTTTCTGCCACTTTCTCTCTGCCTTCTCTCTCTTTCTTGCTCTCATTGGTAATAATGAAACATGGCTGTGTATAAATATGTGTGTGCCTAAACAGTGGCAGCAGGTCAAGGTGGAATACCTTCAGGAGAGCTAGAGAAGCCAGTCTACCTCAATTCAACCATTGTACCCCAGTCTAGGGCAATCCAACCACTGTACTCCAGTCCAGCACAATCCAACCACTGTACCCCAGTACAGCCCAATCCAACCACTGTACCCCAGTCCAGCCCAATCCAACCACTGTACCCTAGTCCAGCCCAATCCACCCACTGTACCCCAGTCCAGCCCAATCCAACCACTGTACCCCAGTACAGCCCAATCCAACCACTGTACCCCAGTCCAGCCCAATCCAACCACTGTACCTCAGTCCAGCCCAATCCACCCACTGTACCCCAGTCCAGCCCTATCCAACCACTGTACCCCAGTCTGGCCCAATCCAACCACTGTACCCCAGTCCAGCCCAATCCAACCACTGTACCTCAGTCCAGCCAAATCCACCCACTGTACCCCAGTCCAGCCCTATCCAACCACTGTACCCCAGTCCAGCCCAATCCAACCACTGTACCCCAGTCCAGCCCAATCCAACCACTGTACCCCAGTCCAGCCCAATCCAACGGCTGTACCTCAGTCCAACCCAGTACCGCCCAATTCAACCAGTCTTCCTCTGTCCAATCCATTTACCCCAGTCCAACCCAACGAACCAACCAATTTACCTCAGTCCAGCCCAATCAAGCAAAACACAACAACCCCAACCTACCCCAGTCTAGTCCAGCCAAACTGAACCATGCTACCCCAGGAAACCTCAAACAACAAATCCAACAAACCTACCCTATTCCAGACCAATCCAACCCAAATTTACCCAAGTCCAGCCCAGTTCAACCACGCTACCCCAGTCAAACGATCTTAGCTTTTCAAGCCAGTGTATCCTAGTCCAGCCAGCCATCTTACCTATTAAAGCCCTGCCAGTCATCTTACTTCAACCAGACAGAGACACTTTACTCATGTTCAGTTAGCCCAATCACTGTACCTCAGCACAGCCATTGTACCTTATCCTAGCCACCCAGTCACCATGCTACCTCAGCCCAGCCAGCTAATCATCATATCGCAGCCCAGCCAGCTAGTCACTGAAACTCGTCATATCGCAGCCCAGCCAGCTAGTCAGTCATCATATACCTCAGCCCCATGCAGCCACCTTACGTCAGTCCAGCTAGCTGTGTGGAAACAGTCTAAGATGAATTCTCCCCAGGGTCAATGTGTACCTGCAGGTACATCTCCAACGCTCCAGTGACTTGTTGGGGGTGGGGAACAGACATTGCTAGAGGACCTTATCTGATTTGATGCCACAAAGAGGACATTCAGTGTTTCATGTATTTTGTTTGATGGCAAAAATGTCAGATTAGGAATGCTGGCAGATCTCAAATATGGTTTAGATATGGCTTGACCTGTATGGTTCTGGGCACAGCTGGCACAATGAAGCAGCATGTAAGAGTTTATAGAAGACTCATCTACCACTTGTTTTTAATGGACTAGGTCTGTTTGCAACCAACCAAGTATGTATGGGAGCTCTCCCCTGCACATATTTGCCTATGTTCTTCCTCTCCTCCTCCCTCTCACAAAACAGCTTTGCTTTAGTCCTTGATGTGAGATTAATAGGTGATAACTGAAGGGGTCTACTCACCGCGCCATATGCACAGAGCAGAAAACAGCCTTCTTTTTTCTCTCAGCCTCTTTCTCTCTACTCAGCCAACCATGAAATCAATGAGTCCTTACATTTCATGTGGATTAAGAGGCAAGAACACTAAAGAAGACAAAACAAGACTCACATCATAACACTGCCTGATTCTGTGCTTAATGTTACACCGCTACTTGTGCTTTTCTTCTCCTTGTAGATGTCCTTGTCCGGAACCATTTCTAACAGGCAAATGAACAGGAACTACAATGATCTTTAGTGAAGGACACTGAGGTCAACAGCATTCAGGCACTGTCCTTCTTCATGCATTTAGATCATTGCTGCTTTACATGGCTATGCATATGGCCATCATGTGGCCATGCATGTTATCACAAGAAGTCCATTAAATTGATCTATGTGTGTGATCGGTGCATAGTGCAAAAGCCAGAGGGTACGGCATTCGTCACGGCCTCAGTCACAACATAATTGCCGTAGATCACATTCTGGATCCTGGCCTTGCTGGCTTATTTAAGTAGCAGTATATTTGTAATAAGCTCCCAGATCTATCAATGTTAATTTCTCTTCAAAAACCCCTCTATCCAAATCAATGACATGTCTGAGCAGGCTAGTTTATCTGCTACAATTATCCTTTAAGTAATACCCTTCTCAGCCTGGGTGGAACAAATTGGAGAAGTCAGAGTTTCTAATTCAATGAATATCGATGTGCACCTCTGGCCACCAGTGACATATGTGGGCAAGACGGCTGCTGATCCAGAAGAATGCCAGTCTGCATCCACTGAGCCAGCCCGTGAATAGCTCGCTCTCTCTCTCTCTCTCTCTCTCTCTCTCTCTCCCTCTCTCCCCCCCTCTCTCTCTC
>JBBIGA010000132.1:27503324-27517191 GCA_037576975.1 Alestes dentex | reverse complement strand
AGAGAGAGAGAGAGAGAGAGAGAGAGAGAGATAGAGAGAGAGAGAGAAAGAGAGAGAGAGAGAGAGGGAGAGAGAGAGAGAGTGAGAGAGAGAGAGAGAGAGAGAGAGAGAGAGAGAGAGAGCTGCGTGTCCCCAGAAGTAAAAGCCTTGTGAGAGGGCAAAGCTGCAGTGCGACAAAGAGGAGAGGATTTCCACTCGCGTCCCTCTGCTCTCTCCATTACATTATCTGCAATTACAGTGATCTAAGGCTCTTTAATATGAAAGTGGGAGACCAGGATGTGAAGGAATGAAAGCATCCTGCTGCCCTCTGCAGGTACACAGACACCAGCACACAACTGTGAACTAAGACCGAACATGCAACCTCAGCAAACAAGCTCCACCAGACAAAACAAGCCTCTCTCTCACACAGAACTTCACCAACTTCACATATTATATACTTTCACCTCTGAAATCTGAAATTTTATTGTCTAATGCTCTTGGCCCCTCTAACACAGAAGATGATCTTTCCAGAACAGCAACTAACGGCTAATAAATGTATGTGTTGACAAATGTTATTTAAGGTATACCATCTACAAATATAGGCCACAGGTTATCTGGAGCTCTTTGCTACTTTGGCAGAATTGTGAGATAAGCTTGTATAGAAAAATACCACAGTACCCACATGGACTTAACACATAGCAGCTATTTTGGGATTTTTTGCTCCTTGTAAAGGGCACCAATTACCATGAGAATTATGGTTTATTTAGAGAGCTGTTTTTAGACTGCTCCATGGGGTGTCACATCCACAAACACCCCCTGAAGGAGGGGGGGAGCCCTATAGCTGTACCAGGGAACACGTCCAGCCTGGAAATTAACTCCCATCTGAAAACTGACCCCACCATGCAAGCAGCCACCCACCTTGGATACAAGCCAAACCTGGAGACCAGACCAGAAACTTACAGGCATTATGAAACAGCTGCTCTAAGCACAAGTTACTCTATTATGTAGATTAAACAAACATTACACACTTGCACACCACTTTGTTAGTGCACCAGATTTTCTATTACTTGACCATCAGTATTACATACAAAAAGATGTGTCGGTTTATGGGTGGTTTTGAATAGTTAATAAAATGGCTATATTTGCATTGTAGACATTGCGACTGCCAGGTTCCTATCACTACCACTGAAAAAAGAGCATCTGCTTATTGTGAAAAACCATGAATATGTGATGTGGTAAAAAAAAAATCCTAAAAATGCCTATTTTTATAGTGTGAGCCCAAACTATGCCTCCAAATATGCTGCCAAAACACTTTAATTTCATCTTAAACCCAGCTTAATACTTTACTCTTAAAGAAAATGTAAAGGTAAACCTGTATTCGTACTGTATAGTTTACACTGAACTGCTGTCTCCCACAGTGCTAAAATGTAAAATATCGATGTTACCCCTATATATAATGTACTGTAATTCATGCATGCACGTTTTCTTTGGTATGCGCTGTCATTTTGTTTGGTATAAGCAGGGTAAATACTGTAATAAATTAATTTAATTTACAGTAATAAAAATACAGGGCTTTAAGAAGAACAAAATGAAAAACACGAGAACACTCAAGACACTCCATGGGGGAAATTCTGGACTGCAGCTGCATCACAGGGCAGTAGCCAATCAGCAGCAAGGAGAAATAAATATAGTTCTCGGATTGGCTACTTTCAAACCTCCCGCCTCTGAGTACAGGTGACTGGGATGTCCGGGCCTCGTCCGCCACACCCCCTCGTCCTGGTTGTTTATGTTTGGGGCGGCGCTGAGCAGCGGAGGCTCATTTCGTTCAGGTGTCTGACTGCCTTGCTAACTGCCATGCCCAAACATAAACAACCAGCACGAGGACAAGGGGTGTGGCGGACAAGGCCCGGACGTCACAAAAGCAAAAAAATGCAGAGGATATCTGCGGTTTCCGTATAGGTGCGGGAGTTTCCACGAACAATTATTAGTTCGGTTCTCAAAAAAAATCAGCGAGAGAGTGAAGTTGCGACAGCTTCTGAGGTCCAAATACCAACAGATTTTCTGCTCATCCTTTATAGTCAGGTATGATACTGGATGGCCAGTCAGTTATATCAACAGTTCAGTTAACTAATAGCTATTACAAAATTTAGGACCAGATTCAAGGTTTAATCTTTACTATTTCTGCTCCAGCCCATCATCAGTGGCCAGAGGATCCCTGCTAGCTGTTTATTTTTAGCTAGTGGACTATTCTCATCCTACTACTATATGATCTATGTACCCAATAAAACTTAATTTTTATTTAAACTGCAAAACCCAGCACTGGACCAGAGCACAGTCAGGACAGCTGATGCATCCATGGCACTGAGACAAATAACAATGTGCTGTGGAAGAAGGTCATTGGATTTGAGAGACTATTAGAGGCTTCCCTGCCTGGCCAGAGCTCTGGTGGGGTGTTGGAACACTGGTAGGCCTATTCTATTTTTAATGTAGCCGAAGAAAGAGTATAGGAGATTAAATATGGACGCTGGGTTGGCCAGTCAAGCAGATACCGGATACAGTGAAGTGGATCTGAGGATTGAGGGCAGCGCAGATCTTTTGACAGCTCTTTCATCATCATTTCTGTCTCTTCCAGTCTTTCTAGGTATTTTGTAGTCAAAATGCCTAACACTGACAGCTCACAACTCACTCAACACCTCACTACCACAGTTGTCCCCCTGGAACAGTTAGTCTTAGAACATAATCTCTAACAGGCTCTTTCCCTACAGAGCTCAATGAAAGTTAAGTAGTCAAAATATGAATATTGCTACATATCAGGAACCCTCAGGCCTTCAGAAAAGGCTTAATTTTTTCTGTGAAATAAAAATACATGTTTAAAGTTCATTTTTGATAGAGCCATTAAACTTGTTGAATTTAAACTCTGCAAGTACTGAATGTTGCCACTATTATTTTGCTGTTGGACTTTGAATGAAAACTAAAGGATTTAATATTTAAAAACTGGACTTAACATGTCCAGTTAACTATTTTTAAGAACAAATTTTCTGATTACCAACCGACATTAAAAGAGGGTGACAGTGAAATCAGCCAATCAAGTTTTGAGTGACAGTATGTTGTAACCATTTTGTCAGTAAAAATGTTAGCCCAGGCCTTCTTATGTTCTTATATGTGCCACTGACCATGAATATGGTTGGTGCTCTGTACTTGGATGAAAGATTCAGCCTAACCTGCAATATAGAGAGTAAAATGTCTCTCTGTTGGACATATCAAGCAGTACAGTAACCCCCCGGTTTTATGCGGATCAGGAGTCACGGATTCAGTCACATGATGATTTTTTCTGTGAACCCAACTGATAGTTTTATGCGGAAATCGCCACAATAATGCAAAACCTGCAAATATTCTCCGCTTTTTTTTTTTTGCTTTATTCATGCCAATATGGGTTTTTTTACGCATTTTACTTCTAAATTAAATTAAATTAACCTGGCAGAGGTTCTGTGTCTCGGCCGAGAAAGACAGGCCGACAGCCGTCGTGCATCGGACAGCCGTTCTTTTCCAGAACGCACAGACTGCCAGTACGCCCCTGACTCATCTTGAGTGTTTCTCTTGTTTTTTGTTTTGTTCTTCTTAAAGCCCAGTAGTTTTATTACTGTAAATTAAATTAGAAGAGGCTGTTGAGCTCATTCGCCGTCCAGTGTCTCTACAACACAGTACTCCTCCTGAAGAACCCTGAATAAGACGTGCCGCTGATGAACAGTACATTATTGATGTAAAAATGATTGGTAATTACCCCTACATTTCACTGTATTTTTATTACTAAAATTACACTAATTTATTACTGTATTTACCTGTTTATACCAAAGAAAACAACAGCACATACCAAAGAAAATGTTTTACCAAAACATAACAATGCGTTTTTTCACTATACGCGGGTGCTCTTGGAACGTAATCCCCACGAAAAGCGGGGGATTACTGTACTAACGTACTTTTACAAGCTTCAAATGTCCATAATCAGTCAATATAAGTAAAAAAAATGTATACACCAGCAAAAGTTTAGTACTAACATACTCTTATAATCCCAAGGCCTGAACTGAAAACCTAGTTCTAATAGTCAGGGTTCACCAAAGCTATTTACTTGCTATAAGCATGAAATTGATATCACTAAGTTATATAATAATAAAGCTACTGCTATAGCTACACACTTAAATACTATTATTTAACAACACCATTATACATCAAATCTTGTTGGTTTGAACAAACACTATGGCAAACTTGCCAGACTTATGACGTCAGTTAAACAAACAGGAGCATTAGATTGCATGTAGCATATATGCAGTAAAATTTCTCTTTCAGCTACTTAAGGTCAGTTGAACATTTTATGGGAATATTGCTTATGAGACAAAATTATTGGCATTCTGCACCACATTTGAAACCATGCAAATGTATAGAGCCCCCTGCTGGCCACAAGGAGTTGCCTGAAAAGAAAAAATAAATAAACTGAATGGTTTTCTTGGATTTCAATAAAAACTAGCTATGTGTTGGATTTCCATAAAAACTAGCTATGTAATCTGTGCTTAAAAGCATCCCTGGACCATTCCTATTCTAGTGGCACCCAACAAATTAGGAAAAACAGGATGAACTGGAGGTCCTGGACACATTACTAGGAAATTATAGACGAGCCTGTAATTGAAGCTAACGGTACTATTCTTTCTTACGAACAAGCACTTTGGCCAGAAATGCTGACCGACCAACATGTAGGGCATAATCAAGGCTTTGCAAAGGCAAAATCATAATGTTTATCTCCTGACACTTCTCTACAGATCTACATGGTAAGGATTGTATTTTGTAATAAAATCACCTGTCTTTGACATAGACAAGAATTTGCTTGGGACCCCAGCAACACCAAATAAACCCCCGGACAAAACCTATAGGCTTTGAGACTCATCAGTTAAACACGGAGCATGGCTTAGACTTTTTCCAGATGCTCTACTATGACATTCAGGAAGATGTATAGTACTCCTCCTACTCCTGGTCCTTTTTAAGCTACAGTGTTGCTTTGCTAATATTATCCAACAGTTCGACTGTTTATTCAGGTGCATTCAACTACTTTTTCTCTTCTACTATGATCCTTAAGATCTTGTGCCAGTTTTGTCCCTGCCACAGGCCTGCAGTTACCCAAAACACTGCATGAGTGTTCGGTCTGCTTTTACTTGCTGCTGCTAGCACTATTTTGCATGTCTTCACTACCAGGGTGCACTTTTTGCATCAGCCACTGATAAATGTCATTGCACCAAGTCATTCATTATGACTGAACGTTCTATTCTCTGTCTTCTTGTCTGTGCAGATCAGTTGCTGTCACGTCTGCAGAGATCAGCATGCATGGACTGTATTTCCCTGTTTGCACCATTAAAAATAGTGCCCCCAGCCACTGATCCATCCTCTGAAGTATAAACGAGTCTGTGTTGTATGTTCTATTTGTACATGTCCTTGTATGCCCTTACATGTTGCCAAAGCAAATTCCTGTAGTGTCTGTCATACTTGACAAAAAGTGTAGATTTACACTGCTGAGGAATTGCATGTGAAACGTCAGATGACATGGTAAACGACACCGTCAGCAAATGCTCAGGAAAACAGATATAGTTTGTGACAAGCTGTGACAATATTTTCACATTTGCACATTTTGAAGCTATTTTCTGCACTTGCTACATGTTTGGAGAATCACACACATAGTATGTGAACTAGGTGATGTAAAATTCACAATTACTACACCTCAGATATAATTCATGTAAGTAGTGATGAGCTTCAAAAACAAATAAGGCACATCTACCAACTAACAGGCATATCAAACCAGTGATGCATTTATCACATCCAAAATAATTATTTATTACCAAAAATAACTACCTGAAAGACAACATTTTACTGATTATAATGCATTTATGTATACTCTTAAAACAAAGTAAAACTGATGCATTGCTTTTTTTCAGTCCATTTAGGTCATACTGGACAAGTTCATTCTCCTATAGACCAGTGGTGTATATTTCACAACTCTGTGCTATGTTTTTTCTTCTCTTCTCTCATGGTAAAGCAACTGTTCAGACGTGTACACAGTGAAAAGGCCCAGTGTAAGAGCATGCTGTGCACAGATCAGGAGTACTGTGTGTTCTGGCGTGCAAATGGTGAATTTAGAGTCTGCACTAAAAGGTCAAAGAGGCAGATCCCCACCCGCAATTCTGCATCCATGACGTTTATTAAAAGAACATGAAACCAAGATCTTGGAATCTTTTACACGTTTAGGAATTACACAAAAGAATGCAGTATATCATTAAAACAGTAGCATAGTAAAAAATATCTTACCTAAATGTCTGTTACTAGCAGTTGTGAGCTTTATCCCCACTGTTAGCTTGGTGCTAACAAATACATCTAACATTAATATCAGATATGCATGAAGTAAATGTAATCGTTTCTGCATTAAATATTGTCACCTGATGACATGATCACAGTTTGACTGTATAAAGCTTAAACATTCAGTTAAAACTTTCATAGTTGTATTTGCAATTTTTGACTCTTAATACGACTGCTATTCAGTTTTAAATCATGATAAAAGAACCTCTTTTACCTACTAGGCAAAGCAAGGCAGGTTTACTTAAATGGCCCATTATCACACACACAGGTCATCCAATGAGTGCATGATTTTTGTGCTAGAAGATAAACGTAGAGACAACTGATTAATGGAAGGCGGAGGAACACCAGGCAATTTTTAGCATCCTTTAAAAACTGGCAGCAGTTGGGGCAGATCTTATATCCATGCGTAGCTGGTTCCAGCAGCAGGCAGCATAATGGCTAAATGCCATTTCACTCTGTTTCATTTCAACTCTGGGCACCACTAGCTGACCAGTTCCTGCTGATCTAGGATACCTTCCAGGCTGATATCCATCACACAAATAATAGATATATTTAGGGTGCAAACTTGATGAGTGACTTATAAACAATGTGTAATAATAAGAATTCAATTCTGTATCTGATTAAAAGCAAGCATATGTGCCTGAGGACAACATTTTTCATTGTTTTTGTGATTTTCTAACAATTTCACAGGATATAAACATTATTACCAATAAGAAACATATGGTTTCTGTGCAATTTATCTGATTTTTCAGTGCATAGGAAATAAATATAAAAATGCCACTTCTTTTTCTGTTCTACCATTACCAATATTGACACTGAAACATTGAGTAACTATCAATACTTATACTAATTACAATTTTTCTTTAAAAAAGTCATGTTTAAAATAAGCTATACAGAACTGAAGAACTTTACTAACAATGAGTATCTAAAAGAAGGCATTCAAGCTCAAACTACTCAGACACTCCTGCACAGAATATGCTGCATTTCTAAGAGTGCTGTTAAGAAGCATTTGTAATTTTCTGCAGTTTCCATATAGACAATAATGGGTTTTAATTGTGCGTTAAGGAATGAAATCTTTCAGTAATGTGTTGTGTATTTTTTGTATCATGTTACATTGTCAGTCAGTCCTGCTATTCTCTTTACCATAAAAAAAACACTACAACAGGAAAAACTCCATTCCTTGGAGCCTTTTCAGGACTATTTGTACATTCTATTTAGTCGGGGCTTTTTTATTACAGATTTGAAGTCATATGCAGCTGCATATGTGAGTAGAAAGATGATTTCTTTGTGATGTTTCTGCCGGATGTGTGCTGATGAAAGGCCCTTTGCTTCAGATTGCCCTTGAAAAGCACAGAGTCAGTAGGGCTGGCACATGAGTATCAGTTTGCATGGTGTTGGACGATCACACTAAAATTAGAATATTGATCAGGAATGGGTAGATATGTGAGTTTCCTGTGCGACAACAGGAAAAAGAGGATAAGATTGATATTTTTTGCGGGCTGAAAGTGACACGGAAAATATGTCTGGCCTCCAAATGTGTAGCAAAGGTGCGAATCATTCCAGGTCTGTGTATGGAGAGAATGTTGATGTTGACCGTCACTCCCTCACATGCGGACACTAATTTCACACCTTTGGCAGAAAACAGAGAGGCTCCTGATGGTGCCTCAAAGCCTACTGATCTCTATGACACACCCACCCCAAGACCACCTCAGCAATCAAGCTATTCATATCAGTATTTAATTAACAGTTGTCCACCAGCATATTCTCATTCGTCTTAACCACCTATCAAACAGTTTCATTCTGTCTTTGGAAAGAGTGACTAAAACCCTAAACAACATGTAAACAAAGGAAGACTAGACTGTTTAAAAGTTTGGAATCACTTCTTATAATTTTTTTAAGCAATGTAGTTTTAAAGCTCATCAGCTACATACCCAACTGCATTTTCAATATTTTATTCAATATTTTAAAGGCTTTGAGCTTAAGAATACTTTTGAGCTTTAAAAATACAGTTAGTTCAATGATTAATCACCACTTTTCAAATACAAGACATACTGGATGCAAACTGCATAATAACTTCACTCTTAAAACTACAAGGCTTTTTCAGTTACTCTTCAGAAAGCTTTGTTTAGTTTATTATTCTGGAGAGTCATTTTTTCCCCACAATTTTGTTCTAATTTTTGTACTAGAATATTACACTAAAAAAAGATACCAACTAAAAATGTCATTAACTAAATGAAATGGTTTAGATGAAATCCTTTAGGTAAAATATACAAGAATGAATTACATTTTAATTACATTCCATTCCAATGAAAGCCAAATAAATTGGGCTGAAAGGTTTCCATTTTGTTCCAACAACAATCAGGTTCTCAAGCCCCTGCCCCGTTGGCCACAGTGTAACATTTGGCAAGGCTAGGGCTGCACTTTGTTTTTGTGTTTGGTTTTATAGTATCGAAAACACTGATTCACAAGCACATAACAACACATTAGACACAACACATTAGACCACAAACTGTACTGTACTACACTGACTTGATTCAAATGTGTACACCATCTCCACACTAATAAAATATATTACATCAGCAGTTAAACTCAAAGACAAAACTGTATTGATTAAATACATTTTATTTGTGTGGAAATGATGAATGGCTTTAAGGCATTCAAATGCTGTCAGTGCATCACTTTTTACAGTGTAAAGACACACAAATACGCAGAAAATAGCGTGATCATTCCTTCTCTCCAGGATGGTAGTATAGCATAGTACTTTCATGATCTCGGAGGACAAACCTATCGAAGCATAGTTAATAGGACAAACAGCTCTGTGAGGACTATCTACGAGCTTAGGTTTATGAAAGACAGAAAGGCATAAAAGGAGGCTTTTCTGAAAGCTATGTTTTGATGTTAAGGTGTGTCACAGCCCCTTGAAGGTAATCCAATCTTACTAACGACAGGACTGACATGATTTATATTCTGAGACTGACAGACGGCAGAACAGTGAGTCCTGTAACTTCATAAGATGTATCAGATCACATACTATCGGTTTATGACCTACATGCTGATGTATAGCTAACAGAGGTTGCATCATGACATTAACACGGCTGTAAATAGTTCAGTTAGTACTTCAGTTATTTAGTGTATGTCTACAGCTATATAAGTCTGACAATAAATCATTGAACCGCAGTACCTGAAAGCTTTTTGGAAAAGATCTTCATTTGTTAATGCAGAAATCATTTACTTCAATGTCTTGAAGAGACCAAGGGAACAAGTTAAAAAAAAAAAAAAAAACTTCAAGATGACGTCCTATTCACAATATTCAGTATGCAGGATACAGTAATACTCTTAAAAATACAGGTTCCTAAATGGTCCTTTAACCCATATACAACATTTATGTTGTGGAGAAAGATCTTTAAACTAGTTTCGCTATGCTCATCCATCACATTTTTGAAAATTTCCATGGGAAGGTTTTTTTAGGGAACAAAAATGGTTTCTTCTACACCCTTTAAAATGGTCTTCATAGGTTCTTTAGTGAAGACAACTGCCATGTAGAACCATGACAACTCAAAAAACCCTTTGAGTGGTTTAACGGTTCTCTTTAACAGAAAAACTCTTAAATTGTCTGAAAAAGAGAAAAAATATAGAAAATGGTAATATAAAGTTTTATGGAGAGATATAGCAACAATATAGTTCTTCACAGAACCATTAAATAATGGTTCCACATAGCACCAAAAAGGGTTCCGCTTCCAGTTGTTTCAAGACATTTTTGTACTACACGGAACCCTCTTCTGTGTAGTACAAAAATGCTAGTGCAAGTGTAAAACACACTGTGTAATCACAGTACACTCTTAAAAATAAAGTTTCCTAAACAGTCCTGGGCTTGAACCTTCACATTATGTGGAGGTTCAGTAACCATCAAAAAGGTAGTTTACATCATTTACAACGTAGTCCTTAAAGAACCATTACTTGAAAGGCTCTTTAGGGAACCCCTTTAGTTGTAGAAGTTCCTCGTCATTCCATAGCAACGAGCTGCCACAGGAAATAAACTGATGTTCTTACCTGGGCCCCACATTAAAGCTCTCTTCCTCTGCCTCTTCCCTTCCCTTCTTCTAGTTCTCCTCTTTCACCCCCCTCGAGGCTTTCCGCTTCCACCCTGACACAACAAATTTCTTGCAGAAGTCCTTTCTGGCATGGACAACTTGTGGGTCCTGAAAGTACCTTCAGCTCCTCTGCTGTAGAACTACAATGGGATGGCAGAATGGTCCTCGTGAACTCTGGTAAACTGCGAGTGAAAGTGAGGCAGTCTTCCACATGGGCAGTACGCATTCGCGGAGACGCAGGCCATGCCGCGAAGAGAAAAGAGCGAGCAAACACATTACCCCTTAGTGTCCCTCCCCCCTCTCCACTCCATTCGATCTCACCACACTGAGAATACAGAACAAGTGCAAGACATTCCTGCAGCTAATCACAGCAGAACCTTAATAAGTGAGGACAACTGTGTCAGGAGGGGGAGAGAAGCAGAGTGGGGGGAGAGACGAGGTTGGAAAGCAGCAGGGGGAGTGGGACAGGGAGAAGAGTCAAGTGTCAATGAAGGCATGGAAAGGTACAGAGACATATACAGTACACACAAGAACTGGCAAGAAACACACCTCCTGCTTTGGAGACTGCAGTGCCTTTTCCTGCAGTGATGAGATGCAATGCACATGATAGCAATTTGTCACTGTCAGATCAAACCCTTATAACTCCATTTTTTCCATTTATAGTAATGTAGACCCTTTAACACAATTCATGATGACCTTTAAGGAAATATGACAGACATGGTGGAAAGAAGCTTTGGGTTGTCGTCACCAATCCTGCCCCCCAACCCAATTACTACCACCCAACCCCTGTACCTAACACTATTGCAACTGATCTATTGCTTAGCTGGACTAGATGTGGTAGACTGTGTGTAATGACTGCTGTTTGGAGTTGTGCAGTTAGATGCCAATGTTTGAACATCCCAGTCAAATTACATGTTTTGTTGACCTGAAGTAAAAGAAATTAGGTACACATCCTCTTCAGAGAGCAAATAGCCACTTAGCCCATTTGGAATTTAGCGTTTTCACGTAAACCAATGCTTTTATGAATATCTTTCTCTTTAGCTTTCTCAGTTTAGCCCCTCCCATTTATGATGAGGTTATAAAGGGAGTTTCAGCACAGACTGCATTTTGTAAGAGGCACAATACTGTTGGCCAATCAGAACAGATATCATTTACATGTTTTATTTTTTCCAGTGTGTTAAATTCAGCAATAAACATTAAGTATGTGTATTAAAAGTGTGTAGAGCAGGGGTCACCAACATGGTCACCAGGGTGCCCCCAAGGACCACATGAGGTAGCCTGCGGACCTGTTCTAAAAATAGCACAACTCACCAGTGAGCAGCATCTAACATTTAATTTTATACTGTTGCTATTCTTCTTTAATCACGTTTGCATTTATATAGATTTGAAAATGACAATATCTAAAAAAAAAAAAAGCATTTAAAACATGTTGATTATACATGAAGTTTAGATAAGTTTAGGTAAACTCTGTTCTAGTGTATCAGACTGGTAGCCCCTCGTATGGCTCAGTACCCGTGAAGTGGCTCTCAGTTTCAAGAAGGTTGGTGACCCCTGGTGTAGAGGATGTAGAGGATGTACACTTACTTTCACTTGAAAAATCAGCAAAACATGTCAATTGTCCATGACTTGACTCAATGCTTCTCAATCACACAATTTTCAAGGGTTCTTTAGAAACAACAAAACATGTTCCACTATTGTTACAAGTGAAATGATCTTTTTTTATTCTATATAGAAGCCTTTTTTGCTAAATAATAAATAGTAAAATGTTTACATTGTGTGGATATGTCACAATAGATGGACCAGTTCTTTTGAATAAAATCTCATTACATTAACATACAAGGTTTTCTCTCCCTTATGAAGTTATGCCTTTTGAAACATGCTGTTTTGTTGTAATTATTTCCAGTCAAGCCCTACATATTACATGAGAAGAGCACAACAGTCAAGTACTATAAAAATGAACAAATCAAGTGTCCTCTATTTCCCTTTAATGCCTCCATCAAAGTTTCCAGCTGCTGCTGAAAATGGGGAAAATTCCAGTCACTCTACATGACGACTTCTTTGCTACACTGGACAACATCTACAGTAGCTCCGTTAGTCTATGACACATCTAAAAGGATTCTAAGAGGTCAAACTCGCAGTGAGGCCAACCCTCAAAATGAATGCACCAAATGTCATGTCTCATATGAAATATTAGATGGAATATCAAGTGACATACAACAGTGCAGTACCCCTCAGCAGACATATGGAGATGATAGAAAAGAAAAGCATGAAATTAAGAAGATCAAATGGGAAAATCAGAAAAGCTCAATAAATGTATTTTATGTTGTTTTACAAACTTGAGTGAGCTGTTAAGTGGCGGATTTTTAAAACCAGACATTAACAGGGTATGTTAGTACTCCTCTAGCCCACACACTGAGCCCAGGTCCAAGAGAGAAGGGCACAGGGGGTTTGAGGGGTTTCATTTGGACTAGTCAGCACATTTCAGCAACTAGGGGCTGGGAGGATAGGATTACAAGAACACGGTGGCAGTCAGAGGTCTCCTCCGTGTCCCCCTGTCATAAACAGCTCCCAAATGTTCACACCACAAACCATTAAAGTTGTCTGCCACTCCCAGACCACAATTCATGGTTACATCTTGTCTACCGGATAAAGGTATTTAGGACCAGCTGACTATCAGACCAGACCACGATTAACCCATTAAAATAAAAAATAATACAG
The DNA here is from genome assembly GCA_037576975.1 of Alestes dentex. Taxonomy (NCBI): domain Eukaryota; kingdom Metazoa; phylum Chordata; class Actinopteri; order Characiformes; family Alestidae; genus Alestes; species Alestes dentex. The sequence continues at coordinate 27,504,010 of JBBIGA010000132.1, read as the reverse complement.
AATATCATTAAATTGACAAGAATAGCTGTCATGTTGGAGAAGTAACAAAGGGCATTCTGTGGGTGCTCAGTAATCATTTTCTCCAGCAGAGGGAGACTCTCTTATATTTTATACCTCGTAACGAAATGTAGGGTGGATTTTACTCTATCCCCCCCTGAAAAATAATTTATCCCAGTTTCCAACACGATTGGCTCTATTTATCTGTTTCAAATTTTGCAGTGTCATGAAAAGATAGACAAGAATGAAGTAGTGCTTTCATTGAGAGCACAGGAAAAAAACATGTCTCATGCTGGCCTACTTGTTTAAACTAAACACACCACTCGCCAGAGATGGGGACTCGAGTCTGAGACTCGGACTCGAGTCACACTTAAGTCACACAAACAGAGACTTGTGACTTGACTTTAGACTTGCCTTCAATGACTTGAGACTTGACTCGGACTTGGGCGTTGTGACTCGTGAGTCATAAACTCGTAAACAATGCTAATTTCATGGAATTATTCATTTATATCTCACGCTCTTTCCAACGACCCCTTGTTTGCCACAATCTGGAGTTTTTACCCGAAAACCGTTCACTTCACCCCGGTGTCCCAATACTTTTGTCCGTGTGAGCGGTTTTCAGCTAATAACGGTTTTCGAAGGGTCGTTGGAAAAGTGTTACCGAGCCCTATCTAACTGTGAAGTTTCAC
>JBBIGA010000132.1:27485192-27503224 GCA_037576975.1 Alestes dentex | reverse complement strand
CTTGACTTGGACTCGAGCACAAAGACTTGAGACTTGACTTGGACTTGGGAAAAATGACTTGTGAACATCTCTGCCACTCGCACACAACCAGTAGATCTGTCCAAAGAATCTGCACATTCAAGAGAAAATCCACAAGAAAGGTACATTTACCATGAACCAGATCTGCCTGTTTATGACATCCGTCTGCAGATTTATCTTCACATCTTATGTTAATTGAAAAACAAGTTTTGCTTTGTTTTTTTCCTGCATGGCACTGTAGATGCATGTAAATATCAGTGGGTTCAGTGGGTTTAGTGGGTTCAGTGGGGCATAATGACTGAGTGATGGGGCATTGCCTCTTAAATGACCTCCTGACCCTGGGCCTGATTACAGGAGGCAAATTGCTTCCCTCCCTGGCTGGCCACTATCTCACTAAAACACAAGTAAAGTTCAAAGCAAAGTAGATTTCTTAGTGAGGGTTTGCAGATTTGGCTACAAAGCAGCCTAATGTTACTTTTTAAACAAATGCCATGTTTCACGTTTTGAATATATACATAATATACACACACACACACACACACACACACATATATATATATATATATATATATATATAGTTGCTCATTATATGTCTCGGTTATGTGTATTTTGTCGATTCTTGTCATGGTACAGCATGTTATTACGCATTGCATTTAATGCTAAGAAAAAATAAAACAATTAATTGATATGACATCACGAACTTAAACTCCCCCAACTTAAAACACATTTCGCTGCTTTTCAATCACTTTATGAATCAGCAAAACCTGAAGTACAAAATACAATTTTTTGACAAAATATCGCGTACGTTTGATCGTTTGCAGTGAACTGCACTTTATTCAAACCTCCACGATTACGTCGTCAGCATAGCAACCAGAATACACTGTATGGACAAAAGTATTGGGACGTATTTTAATGAAACATTATTCAAATACACAGATTTAAATATGTTGTTGATCCCCCCCACCTCAACTCGAACTGAAGAATTAAGAGATGTGTCCCAATGCGTTTATCTATATAGTGTAAAATGATTTAACTTCGCGGACAACATTTGAATTGGAAATAAATTCTCAATCGCCTGCAGCGTCAACAAACTGGAAACACGAAATGAGTGCAGCTTGGTGGTGTTCACGGAGTACCTCAGCTGAAGCTGGTTAATCAGTCAGCAGGTGTTAAATCAGCTCCTCACCGCTGCTGTTTGTTTGTGGTGCTGTACTGCTTGCGTGTCTCTCGGTGTCTCCTCGAAACTTTGCCAAACTCCTCACTGTTGACATGTCTTATCACGAAGTGCTTGCAGCCCGATTCCTGACTTTTGACCAAATGTATAGCTATGAAAAACGCCTGCAGACTTTCTCCGACTGGCCTTTCCGTGAGGACTGTCAGTGCACACCTGAACTGGTGAGTCACCTGTGCTCAACACTGAAACGCCTCTACGAGTTTGTAGCAATTCACTCACACTTAAATACTAAAGTACTTAGTGTATACATGTGTGTATACAGTTGAACTGGTTTGATTTGACTCAAAGAAATACTTTGAATTAAACATGTAGTATAATTATTGAAGCTTAGTTTAAAACATATATACTATATGAACAAAATCATTGGGGTGACACCAACAGGGACTTTAATGACCTTGAATTCAAATACATAGACTTAATATGCAATTGATCCCCTGTTTGCTACAACAGCTTCCACTCTTCTTAGAAGGCTTTCCTTAAGATTGTGGCGTTTCTGTGGGAATTTGTGCCCATTCATTCTGTAGAGTATTTATGAGGTCAGACACTGATGTTGGACGAAAAGGCCTGGCTCACAATCTCCGTTCCAGTTCATCCCAATACTTTTATCCATATAGTGTGCCTGTTGGGGTTTGTGGCTACTGTGTATACTTCCCAGGGTGTTGCCACTCCTTCAAACACTACACCTGCCAAAAAGATATCTTCAAACAAGCTTATCTGCTGGTTTTGTGTATCGTGGCAGCTTAATGAGGAGTTGGTTGCGTGTCAAACTCCGGTCCTGGAGGGCCGGTGTCCAGCACAGTTTGATGGTTCCCCACCTCAAATACATTCACTAAACCTGAAAATTTACTGGCAAGGTGAACCAGGTGTTTCTGAGCAGGGAAATCACCAAAACGTGCTGGACCATGGCCGTCCAGGATTGGAGTTTGACACCACTGCTGTAGGCCAAGAACTTTAACAAGCTCTATTCATATATTGATTACATTTAGTTTAAATTCCTCCTGATCCTCCAGTATGTGTTTCGGATCTCTGTTAGCTAAGAGTGGGATCCAGGTGACCGCTAAGAAGTTTGGCTTGGTTTGATTATAGGAGCTAAACCTTGTAAACAAACCTGTAGGCTGAGCTCGTGTGTTCACATAGTCTAATTTTATCCTGATTGTGGAAATAAGCTCTGGGCCAGCATTCATGTAGCTTTGCAGGACAGGAGGGCTGATTTAGGACCTGTTGCTGTCAGTAAGGTGATCATGAGGATGCAGAAAATCAGATCTTTATTGATCCCAGGGAAATTAATGAACAATAAAATGATAAAGTCAAAATAAAAGTATGCAGGAAATAATCTGTACTCGCAAAATGCTTTGTTCAGTAAGAGGTGAATATAAATACTATATATAAGTAGAATTACTGCTGAAGTAGTTTACTAACACATTGTGGTTTGGAGTTGTTCTCTAGTGACCCAAGTAGTGATATTGCACATGATACTACTATTGGATACGTGGTGACATGAGTAGTGATTGCACATGATACTACTATTGGATACGTGGTGACATGAGTAGTGATACTACACATGATACTACTATTGCATAAGAGGTGACATGAGTAGTGATACTGTGCATAAGACTTTTTAATATAGTAAATGCGTGTAAGATATTGCACGTAATGATTATTTATTTAGCACACAATAATAAATTGCACAGTCTGATCCTAGATTAGCCTTCCTGAGACTCTGTATGAAAACAGGCCCTGGTGCCTGCCTCATCTGTAACACTGTGTCCTCAGCAATGCTTATCTATTCCAACACTCAACTGTATTGCTTTTCACTGTTTGACCTTCCTGCTTCTCTTTTGATTAAATTACTGATGATAAAGGCTAAATGCCTGTGACACTGATATTCACAGATTTTTTTTTTTTTTTTTTTTTGTTTAAACAAAATGAACCACCACCAGCCACTGCCCTCCAGAGCCCTTTCCAAATGTCTGATGTGCGATATTTGTCTCATGGATGGATATTCTTGTCTCTGTATCTGCCCTCAGATGGCCAAGGCTGGGTTCGTCCACTGTCCCAGTGAGAACGAGCCTGACGTGGTGTGCTGCTTCTACTGCCTTAAAGAGCTGGAGGGCTGGGAGCCTGAAGATGTTCCCTGGTAGGCCTCCTGTCATTTACATGCACATCACTGCTTTGATATTAATGTAACTAAGAGGCTTTCATGTGAACATGGTTCAATTTCATGTATGTGTGTATATATGGTATACATGCACAATAGTGCATATATAAAATCTATATTTTAAGTCTGCATGCAATTACTGTATTGGTCTCCTTGTGTCCCCATAGAATTTTTATATTTTATTGCACATTCAGATATATAAGTTTAATTAGAATTCATTCTCCACTGTTTGTACCCTCATTGTTGATCTGTGTTGAGTCTAGTGTGTTGTATGTTGCACCTACGGTCCAGGAGGACGAGATTTCATCTCACTGTGTACTAAATGTAAATGGCTGGTATGACAAAGCTCAACTTGCCTTGACTTCACTTGAATTGTCATGATATGACCAAGATCTTAGTTGACTTTACCAGAGTTTCAGCATGCTACAGAGTGTCAACATGTCTACTGGAACATACTGTTCTTTTAAACTGATCTGTGTGTTTGAAAAAGGTCTGAGCATGCCAAACGCTCCCCGAACTGTGCTTTTCTTGAGATGAAGCCCTGGGATGAGCTCACAGCTATTGAGTTTTTCCATCTGGAACATGGGCGGCTTCGTAACTACATTGTAAGTAGGAGTGCACCCTTTAAGAAAAGTTCTTTGAAGCGATGTCGTGAAAGAACTTCTTTTGGTTTCAACGGGTAGTTCTTTATATAAAGGGATCATTTTTAACTTCTGCATCAGGGGTGCAGAGCTCTGGTCCTGGAAGGCCAGTGTCATTTTGTGGTTTCCCTGCTAAAACACACCTGGATTAATGAATGTTTATTAGTCAGTTTACTGGGCATTTGATTGAAACTGAAAACTATCAAACTGTGCTGGGCACTCCAGGACCAGAGCTCTGCACCCCTGCTCTACACAATGCAAAGTATTTCATACGACGATGGATCTAAGAACTGTTTAGGACACTTGTACTTTTAAAGGTTTGCGTTTAAAACTAATATCAAGACAGTTGCAAATTTGAGCCCCCCCTCTCTCAACCCGAATCTTTTGTTCTTCTAGAGGAAAGTGGGACACATGAAGATTGCACATTTCCGAGATGAAGTGGAGATTATCAGCAAAAATCTGGAAATTCTTTTTGACATTGTGCTGTAATGTGATTTTGTCTTTGTTTGTTCTGTGCTTTAAGTAAGTGACTTTATCCCCTGTAAGCACCATCTTAATTTGAATAAAAGAAGTAGTTCGACCTGTCTTGCTTGTGTAGTTATCAGTTCACCACAAGGAGGCAGTGTCATACAAGCCTCAGCTCAAGCTGCAGAAAAGGACAGAAAAATACTGATTCCTTTCAATATTTGCTCTGCCTTGCAAAACTGTAAGCACAAGCCTTCAGCTACATAACTGAATTCATGACATGTTTACCACAATTTATTTGGCTAAAGTTACCACTAAAGCTAGGGTTTTTTTTTGTTTTTTTTGGGGTTTTTTTTTTTGGTGGGTTGGAGCCCCCACTCATCCAAACCTTGACCCTGGGCAGATGGTCTTAAGTCCCTCCTTCTCAATACCAACTGTTGCCCCAGCAACATCTGTCACTGTGGAGACCTCTCAGTGTTTGGGAGGAAGGGGAGAAGACAAAGTTTATCATTTAGGTTGGTGGTTTGTCCAGGTGAATCCTAGCAATGAAACATAGGGAATTGATTTTTAAGACTTTTTACACATCTAATGCAAGGACATAACTATTGATTAATCAACCCCACCTCCCAGTAAAGTATTGTATGTTGTTTAGCATAGTGTATTTATATATTTTGCATCAGTTTATATTGGGGAGGAACTGTGACACTTTTGTAAGGTGTGTGTGTGTGTGTGTGAGAGAGAGAGAGAGAGAGAGATGGGAGGGAGGATTAGAGGTACTATCCCATCTCCCCCTTCCTCTGTCCTGGATTAATGTCTAATGCAGCGCTCTGGACACTGAGCCCCCATCAGCTGCTTAATTCTCCTTTATCCCCTCGCTACGGAGCAAATAGAAAAATAAGACATTTAAAAAAAAATATATGATGTAACAGTCAAGAGGAAGAGCTCTGAAGAGTCCTCTTGTGTTCACTATAAAGTCATTTCTTATTTTTTGTTATTTTTAATGGCTTCACATAATTGGAATGGCCCAATCCCCGTCCATGATGCGGTGTGGTGCACCAGCTGCGTGTGTATATGCCAACTGTAGCAGGTGCTGGGGATTTGTACAGTATTTAGTCTTTATGTTAATCAAGCAATTAGCATTGGCAATTAGCGGCCCACTCTAGTGCTGTTATTAATTTTCATCCCCACATCACATAAAGAGTGGAGAACAATAATCGTCTCTGTTCCCCGTTTTGCTCATAGCCCATCGCTTTCTGTCTCATCACTCAGACTTCGACGGGTGCCCGTAGGCCCACTCCAAACCGTGGCTGGTTAGTTACTCGTTTTAGCTCCTGCGAGTGTGTGGCATATGGACAAACGGACAGATGTTCCTAACAGAAAGTTTACAACCTGAGAGAGCGCCATTGGGGCCCATCTGTTGCTGTGTGTGCGGTTCCTCCCTCCTGGTCCCTTAGCGATCCTCATCTTACACTGAAGGGGCCTTCCCTCACCTCCACTGCACCCCCAGTCACCCACAGCAGCTACAACCCCATAATTAAAGCTATTCACAGCTTATTACATGCTGAGCAAATTAATGATGAGGGCCTCACCTGGAGGTGTGGGGTTAAACTCACAAGAGCGCAGGAGGCCACTCAAGGAAGACCATGCACTTGTGCCTCAGCAGGGCAGGACACATGAGGCTGACTTTTTGGGTGATGATTTCCCTTTTAGAAGTGCCTATCATAAGTCCTTAACCTAACCCAGTCATGATCCTGACCTAAAAACTTCCATCAGTAGACCATCATCTCTGTTTCAGGGATTGCTTCGGGCTTCTTTTCATGTTTATGACAGATGGGGCCCATAAGGGTATGGTTGGAAAATTGCGTATTTTTGTTGATTTTCTAACACGTTTCCACAACTTGATTTTGATTGAATAGAAAATGGTGCAACTTTAATGCAGTGTTAAATGGTGTGAACCACGTAAGTATTTGTGTATTAGAAAAAAGGGAACAGGGGAACTAAACAATTTAAAATACCAATTTTGCCATTAGACAATAGAAATGATCACACATTCTCAAAATGTCATGTTTTTGTTGATTTTAGATTTTTTTTAAGCATACATTAATAGTGATTTGTGTTAAACATTTATGTGTGCCATATACTGCAACATGCATTGGCTCTGAAACACACAGATAATGTCTTTAAGCTCACCCACTGCAAGATGCACTAAAATGTTTATCCAAAAAGTCTGCTTAAGCTCAACCTTTCAGGGTAGATTAAAAATGGAATAGCCAGACAAACGTCAGTGTAGATTAATTTTCAAAGCTGTACACAGACTGACATGGGGCATCTAAGATTTAGCAACAGACTTCATCGCCCCATACATGTTCCGACTCAATGTATGACCAGTGTGAGTAGTTCTGAGGGTGTAAGTCAGAAGGGATTCACTTTACTTTTTCATGCTCACATTTGTATATTTACTCCACATGTGTTGTTTACAGATGGTTTGATACATACACTAGTTTACTGTGTGTGTGTGTGTGTGTGTGTGTATTTGTATAGACATGTGTATGTATGTTCAAACTGATAACAGACCTATAAAACTGCAGCTGCCAATTAAATGAGTAATAAAAGCAAAGTACAAATAAAATTGTTATAATTATAATTGTCAATACCTGTTATGCCAACATGTGGCTACCTAGTATAGTTTTGCTGCAAGTATCACTTTTATTGAATGTTCCTCACGTTTAATGAGCCCAGCTTAGATCGAAAAGACTTTTGTGCCATGTCCCTGATCCTAAACTGCATTGCTCATTATTCCAGTGCTGAGTTTATTCACCCCAGGATGTATAGGAATATACTGTATTTCACAGGATGCATAGGCTCCAAACCCCCACGACCTCTCTCCCACCCCTTTTGCCGTTCTTTTCTTTCTTTTTCCATCCCTTTCTCTTTTTCTCTCCATTACTTTGCATGGCAAGCAGTGTGAGGGGACCCCGGGCTCCCTTCTCTCACACGGTCGGGCCCTCCTACCTTGCCTTCTTTTTGTGCCTCCTTCCATAGAGGCCCCCATCTGTCCCTCCTCTCCAGCCATTGTGGATACTCAAAGCTGGGCCACCTCCACAAAGCAGTGGGCGTGTGGAGGGGGGGAGCCAGGGTAAACACGACAGCATCCCCGTCCCATTAGAAGCTCTTTAACTCTGACACCCCAGCACTCTCACGGGGCCCTGCGCTGAGGGCCCAGACTCAACCCCTCAGCCCCGCAACCCGCGTCTGACAACATCACAGCACACAGCCTGCTCTTTCTTCTCCATTAATTCTAAACCCTTCCTGAGCTTGTGTTCTTCCACAACCTGCTTACAGAACATTCTCCTTCTTTCTGTTTATGCCTGATCCAGACTAGAATGTGTGAGTGTGTCACTGGTGGCATGAGGACACGTTGTTTGCGTTCTGTGTTTAAGGGCCACTGGCGCATTTTCTAATTGGACAATAGAGCAAAAGATGTTAACTCCATCTGATAACCGTCTTAGACATCCAATCCAGTTTGTGTAAGTTCTCAAGAGTTCTCATTTTTTGATGCAAAAGTTGGAGGACAGTTTATGGAATTTCTTCTAAAAGTGAGAGGATCATTTGAAATTTGAATAAACTGGATGGAGCAAACAAGAGATCACACAATCTATCCATTGTGTTGGAGATTCAAAATGCCAGTCAGTTCGTTCAAGCTAAGAATTTGCATTATTTTAGCACAGAGCTATCTTCCCACCATTTCGATAGAGATGTCATGTCATCATCAAACACCATCATAGGAAGGTATCCTGAAAAGAAATATCATAATTGGGAGATCTCTTGATTCTGTCTCGTGATTGAGAAAGTATCCCTGTTATGAGATGTCAGTATGTCAATTATGCCAATTGAGAGTACATACTCACAAAATATGCTTTTCTTGATTAGGACTTGATATCTCATAATAACATGCAAAAGAGTTTTTATTTTGCTTGGCAGCAATGCTATCAATATTATTGTAATTTAAGTCTTTTGTGAGAGTTTATGTATTTGTGAGTGAAATGGTACAATTTCTTGATGACTAGACGGAGCGGTAAAAGAAAAAAATACATCTTCTCCATCCACTTTCTTTAGGTCTTTAAGAAGTTGCTTACATAAGACATGAACAAACTGGGAAAAGTTATGAATGTGAAATAATTTTCTTTTCCACACCGCCATCTTTTTCTTTCTTCCCTTTCACTTTGGCTTGTTGTTGTCCATTCAGACCCTCTTTGTCCTTTTTTCCCCCCAAAGCTCCTCTTCCCTCTGGCCCCATCTCTCTTGTTTCTCCTCCCAGCTGCTCCCTGGGTCTCACTCACTCTGTCTCAATTTCACTGGGCTCCTGCTCTGGCACCTTGGCCCTTCTTCTTCGTGTGTGTGTGTGTGTGTGTGTGTGTGTGTGTGTGTGTGTGTGTCTGTGTGTCTGTGTGTGTGTGACGTGGCTCAGGAGGAGGGAGGATCACAGTGTTAGCAGCAGCTTAAAGGCAAGGGATTAGGGCAGCACAGTCACTGATTAAAGCCTTCCAGCCTCCTATGGCCCCATTAATACAATCTTAATCACAATGCTTTATCCCTCATCTCACCCCTGTGGATCAGGACCTTTCATTTAGTGGGAGTTCGTGTTGTTTGGCCAGTGGATTAGTGCCACTGAGAGACAAAAAAGCGAAGGGGGAAAAAGGGAGAGAGAGGTTTCAGACTGCACTTTAATGTCTCATCAACCTCTCTTCATCTCTCGCCCTTTTTCAAACTGGAACTTCGTTCCTGCCACTTTGCTGCAACAAAGGAACCGGTTCAAGGAGAAGTTAACATGTCATTTTGAAGTGTGCCATTATGGCATAAACCAAATATTTTCAAGGTGGTGTGGTAGATTTATTTACATTTGTGTAGATTTATTTACAGAGGCATGTGGTGGAAAAGTTACGCTCAATATTCTGAACAGTTTTCATACTGATTCCCAGTAGGGATAACGCATTATGGAGGAACATTTTGTTGCTGACTTTGGTAGCCAGGACCTGACTAATATATGGGTTACCAGTAAAATTGACTGATGTTGGTTGTTGGTTAATGTTGGTATGAATCTGATATGTTTGAGGTTTTTTGTGTAAACCTGCTTAGATTGTTTACCTTTTGGGAAAAAAGCTTCTTTAGTAGTTCTTGGCCTGCAATTCTACAGAAAATCCTTTAATTCGTAGAGAATCCTTTTAAATTATTTGAACAATTCACTGCACAGTCTGTGTCGACTGACATTTCACTACATGTTGTACCTGTATAACAAAGTATGTGACAAAGCTTGAGTCTTGAATCGATGGAAATCCTCCCCCCACGTACATACACACTAAAATCCTCAGACATGCAAGAAAACTGCTTTCTTTTATGAGAACTTCTGAGCTGACTGGCACCACCTGCTTCATCACAGGCTAGGCAGACCAATTTTAAACCAATTAAAATTGAATTAGTTGCAGTTTTCATATCAGTTGGGTCTTGCTAACAGCCAGCAAGTACTGGGATCAAAGGGTCAAGAGGAGTGTCCAACCAGCTAAACTACTGGGACATCCTACAAAGAGCAAGACGGAGGAATGCCTGAACAATCTGACTGCTTGTATTAATAAATACGTGCAACAAATATAGCTCCTACTTGTTTTTATGTATGATTAAAACAATTAGAAGCTATAGCTGTTGCACATATTAAACAACTAATAAAAGCAAAGTACAAATAAAATAGTTATAAATATAATTGTCAATACCTGTTATGTCAACATGTGGCTACCCTGTATCATATGAGTTTTGCTGCAAGTATCACTTTTATTCAATGCTCCTCACGTTTAATGAGTTTAACGCTGACGCTGTTAAATCAGTGTCTGCTATTCAACCAAGTTACTGCAGGATAAGTACACCTAAACAACACCTGTCAAAGAAAAGTCAGAAGCTAAGGCTTTTTTTTTTTTAGTTTTTGGGTGGGTGGGCGGATGGGGAAGAAGAGATAAATGAACAGAAATGAGAGGCATAGTTAGTGACCGAGGTGGTCCTTGAAGAGGTCGGTCTTCAGACGACGCTTGAAGACAGCGAGGGATTCCGCAGATCTGATAGGAAGAGGGAGTTCGTTCCATCACTGCGTGGCCGAGACAGAGAAGAATCTTGATGCATGTCTTCCTCTTCCTTTGAGCAGCAGAGGCTCAAGACGAGCCGTGCTTGAAGCCCTGAGAGGACGAGAAGTGACACGCTGTTTGATCGATGCTGATATGTATGGGGGGTGCAAGTCCAATCTTGGCCTTGAAAGCAAGTGTTAAGGACTTGAAGCTAATGTAAGTGGCCACAGGGAGCCAGTTAAGATCGAAGTGCCATGACCCTGATCCTAAACTGTATTGCTCATTATTCCAGTGCAGAGTTTATTCTATATAAATCCACTTAGCTCATTTACCTTCTTAAAATAAAGCTTCTTAAGTAGTTTTTGGAATCAATTAGGAGACAATCCTTTACATTTTGTGGGGATTCTTTACACAGCATTTTGAAGTTATATGTCTGTATTACACTTTTACATAGATTTGGAAGCTGAAAATCATATATGTTCATTTCCTCTGGTATAAAACAATGTCTCTGTATCGTGTGAGTGACTGTGCTGGAAGGCAGAGGTCACAGTGATGGCAGTGTCCCCCACGGGACAGAGCACGCGGCCTCTGTTCCCTCCACCTCTCACTTAGAGTCTGTGCTCAGTGCCACCACACAACGCTTCTGTTTCCACTGGCTTCTGTCCCCAGCGGTCAGGTCAGCATGAGCTGAGAGCAGCTGGGCACGATTTCCTTCATTTTCTCAATGAGATATAACCTACCTAAAAGTTATACATCAATATCATAGGCATGCCTTTATTAAAATGACTCTAGTGAAACTTTAAGTGGTCAATGAGAAAAATATCCCACATGATGTTTAACTGATATTAGTAGTACTTGGGTATCAGAGGTACAAGGAAATTATATAAAATTGAACTATAAGTCAAAATTCTTTTTTACAAGCTTAACAAAAAAGTGGCTGTGTTCATACTGCTATGATGCCTACAAAAGCTTTTTGTGACAACTGACATAAGAAAACTTGCCTTTGGTTTTATAAAAGCTTATTCCAAATTTCATAAGGGTCATTTTTGTCCGGTTTTATGTCATTTCACCATTTTTATCAGTTTTGAATACTCATTGGAACAGGCCTTTATAAATGTCTAACTCTATAAATAAATATGAAACCACTGAGCTGATAGCTAGATATGTAGCAATAGCGGCATGCCTTGGGGCATCTACATTAGCTTGCAATTACAGCTGTGGAATGTACAGTCTAAAGGTCTGTGTAGCTGACTCGCTTGTGTGGCTACATTTATGAGTTTGTTGTGTTTTACTTTTTGCATTAAAGCCTTAAAAAGCTAAAGGTGCTGAAAAGGGTCCTTTGAGCAATGCCATAGCAGAACCACTTTTGGTTCCCTAAAGTACCATGTTTGCCAAAGAGATTTGTGTATTAGGAACCATTTCAAATTGAAAGTTATTTACTGATTTAGGGGCTCCTTTAAATTTATGGAGGTTCTTCAAACTTTCACATTCATGCATCCAATTTACAGAATTTTTTCTCCAAAAGAACTATCCACTGAAAAGTTCTTTAGGGATTCAAAAGTGGTCCTTCCATGCCATTGAACAAAGAATCCTTTGAAACCTTTAATTTCTAAGAGAGGAGCAAAAGTGTTTGCTTTTCACAATATAGTAAAGTAAGTGCATGAAGTATTATGCTGTAAGTAATATGAAGTAAGTATTATAATGATGTTTTTAATTTTGAAGGTGACATTTAAAACCTGTATTTAAAAATTATTTCTAATCTCATTTTATGAATCTGGAAGGGTTTCCAGAACTGGACCTCTGCTGTTGCATGAGTTTCATTTATTGTATGTTTAGCCATGGAATTATGCTTCAATAGCATTTTAACTAATGATATGCTAGGAGGTTTGGAGCCCAGCCCCCCCACCCCCCACCCCACCAACCCACATACCCTTTTTCATCATATAGTCACGTATTCACTAAAAGCACTTAATATCCATCTCAGTGTGTTGAAGTTCTATGTGTTTGTTGGCTTAGCGTGATTCTCCACTATTTTCATTTTTCATAATCCGCCCTCCCCTTCCACTTTTATAAACCTAAACATTCCTAATAGCAGCTAAACAAAGCGCAATCCCAGCAGCTAGCCGCTCCCCCTTCTGTTTATCTGCACACCTGTCTGTTTCTCATGTTTCTCGTGTGCGGCTATGTGAAGCTATGTGTCACCAAGAAGGAAAATGGGCTGCTGAAGAAAAAGGAGGAAGAAGTGAGCTCATTCAGCTGTCTTTTTTGCATTTTTTTGCGCTTCCCATATATCTCACACACTCCCTCTCTCTCTCTCTCTCTCTCTCTCTCTCTCTCTCTCTCTCTCTCTCTCTCACTCACTCACTCACTCACTCTCTCTCTCTCTCTGTCTCTCGTTTCCTTCCTCTCTCTCTTTTTCTCCATCTGCCTTACTGTTTCTTTCTCTCACCCTCTCTATTTCTGTCTCTCTCTCTCTCTCGCTCTCTTTCTCTCTCTCTCTCTCTCTCTCTCTCTCCCTCTCCCTCTCCCTCTGTCTCATCGTTTCTGACTCTTAGATCAAGCAAAGTGAAATCATAGCTCAGTTTAACACACCCTCTGCTGCAGCTTTTACTCAGGCCAGTCCTGCTCCGCCTCACTTTTAATGGAGGGATGATGCAGAGTGAGAGACTGAGACAAAATGGCTGAGGGCTGTTTATCATTATTATTATTATTACTATTATTATTATTATTATTATTATTATTATTATTATTATTATTAGGCCACTTCCAGTACCCCCATTAAGGTATGGCTATAGCTTACTATTTCAGTTTCATGGGATAAAATTAAGCAGCATATTCACATACATGAAGTGGCTCTGTATAATTTTATAGTATTCGTTTATTTTATAAAATGATTTAACTGTACGTTTTTATCACCTCTCATCACTTTTGTGAATTTAGTATTTAAATCCACAAACTTAAATAAAAAATCAGAATGTAGTGATCCCAGAGGAAACTGCTTATATTACAGATACACAGAGACACAGAGACGAGAACAATAGAAACTAAATAAATCCAGAAAATCCTCAATAGTAAATGGTATAGGTACTATAAATAAGTAACAGTTAAATGAATCACTAGTAACACAAATGCTGGTTAAGAGCGCTGTAATACAGATTAATAGTAGATTAGCAGTAATATTGATATAAGTAGTGATATTTCACATGGTAAGACTAATGCACAAAATAATACCATTTTGCCCAAAAAGATAACGATTTAACTAAGAAAATGACACAATACTGGACTTTTAAAAAAAATCTAAATAATTTGATAATAATTTAATGATATTCATAGCAATAACTGGTTTTCAGTCAAGTGCGTCCAGACTTTCAGATTTGATTTTGGTCAAGAATTTCAATTCCGCTGCATCATAATCAGAAAACTGTATTGATCCCGGAGGAAATTGCTTAAATTGCATCACTAGTTTGATGTAATTATGAATAATGAGCCTTAAGAGGTTAATATCTGGCTGCTCCAAGGGAATAATGCCCCCAGTCAGGGTGAACCCACATGAACCCACACTTCTGTCTCTGATGGCTCCTGACCGATGATTGGTGTCATTGTGCACTGGGAGGGCAACGCCAGCTGCATCCGCCACTCTCCCTCACCTCTTCCTCATTCCATTCATCATCATCCTCGCTCGGCCCAGAGCTGATTTTTTATCCCTCAGCGCTGCAAAGCCAAAGTGGCCATCGAGCAGGATTGACAGTGATGTAGAGGCGATATACTTTACGCTTTATTTATTGAAGTAAAGCCATGTGTCGAGCCGAGCTTACGGGTCAGTGACCACCGAGAGAGAGTGAGGGAGAGAGAGAGAGAGAGAGAAGGAGAGAGAGTGAGCTATTCATCTGTGTTTAAAGACCCTAATTCCACCTGCCAATGGCCACGTGTGGAAATGACATTCATCAGCATTAAAGAGGCTTTACCTTACTTGATAAGATCATGTCAGGGGTTGCTTAAGCGATCAATAGACCGGGTTACAGACCGGTGCATTCGATGATCAAATTCGTCAATAGCTTTGACAGCAAATCCCAGGAACATCATTTGTCACCTGGGCCCCGGTAAACCCTCAAGACCCTTAAGACACTTTATACCAGGAAAAACAGCCATCGGTCTTTAAGATAAACAGAAAAACGCTAACAGAATGATACCTTAGTGAACATTACTTTTTTTCTTTCATTTTGTGTCTTTATGACTGAAAGAAATGAGTTTTAAGAAGTAGCGGGCTGATACCAGATACCAGGCGAACACCAATATATTACATATATTAGCTGGTAATCCATTCCATTCCATCTGTTTTCTGATATTCCATTCAGTTTATATGAGGAGAGCATACAGACGAGCTTGATTCTGATTCTCTCACTTCAACTCCCGTGGCATATCTGCACTCTCTACTGGATCTGCAGCTTGATACTGTATTTCCTATGTCTTGTAGCACTGAGAAGAATCGTGCTCTAGTAAAAGCATGTTTTTAATCACTGCATCTGTAATAAGTCTCACTTGCAGCTTATTCTCCCAATCTGGAGAATTTCAATTACAATTTCCAACTTAAGACCACACCACGTGTCGAGCAGTGGAGATATTTTCTCCAGACTGAAATTGAACGATATGCGATGTACATGTACTGTAATGTGACATAAAGCACATTTGATGTAAATTCAATCCATTTCTTAACTACATCATTAACAATACAGTCTAATTTAAAACAGCCATTTTGACTGGGATGGATTGAGGTCCTTGCATCACTTTCACGTCTTTATTTTCTGGGCAGCTTTGTTTGCCTACTGAGTTCGCGACCCTGAATATCAACGAGGGAAAATCCAAACCCAGTTTTGCGGGGAACGCTTCGGGACAGCACCACGGCTGTTAGCGGACGCGGCCCAACGTTCCGAACGTTCCGGTGATTTCCCTTAAAGCTGCGCTCAGGATCTCCTGCGTCAGCGTGAGTGAGGGAGCCTTGATCGATGCCGATTAATGAAAGCTCAGCCAACAACCCCCCCCACCACCACAACCCCCCCCCCCTTTTCTCCTAAGCTCGCCGTCCTTTTGCTTTGTCTCCTCATTATGATTCAATAAGGCATAGCAAACAATGCCTGAGATCCCCCTGCGATACCTAAACCCATTATCTCAGCATTTCTAGCTCCTCTGCCGTGACAAATTGGTTTGGGCTTAACTGCGGTGAAAAAATATAGGCAGAAAACAGAAAGGGAAACATTCCAGGCCGAGGCAGTTGAGGCTTATAAGTGTGCCGTTCATTTGCAGCACTTCTGAAATTGCCCAGAAACGACACTATAGGGAACGGCTTAATAAGGGCCGTTTTTTGGCGCGGTTTAGCGCACGTACGTGCAATTATCAACGGCCTGCGATTCGGTCTGTGCCACGTTTGACAAGCATGGATGCCCAAATTGAGGGGAGCGCAAAACATCTTTGGGAAGCTATTGAACCCCATAATGAAACTCTTCCTTTAAAGGCCGTCCAGAATGGACGCTTGCTTGCTGCTGCTGCTATGGCGCCGCGCTGGCATTGATCTGAAAAAGCCCTGGTGGAGTCTGGCCTGACAGCACCCTTTAATTAGTCTCATGCACGAAGGTCAAAGCCATCTGCATGCCAGGCCGGCTGCCTGTTTGAACAGAGATCAAAATCCACCAAAAAAAACCAAAAACCCAAAAACAAACAAATAACATGATCGGCTGCCCTTTTCCAGACTTTAGCGGGTTGAGAAGGCCATTAGGGCGGGTTAGCGCTCGCGCTCCGACCACGACCAATCTGCTATTTAGCCAACATGAACATCGGGAACGTCCTGGTAAGCTCAATAAACTATGCGTTTCTGTACAACACGGAGATTAAAAAATAATTTGATTCTTTGCTTTGTTTGGCTACAGGTGGATGTAAGTGTATGACAAGGGATTTGGTGAGGTTTTACTATAAGAGCCACAAAGGGCTGGAGCGATCACTGATTTTTACCTCAGCAAAGCAACTGTCCGATTGTCTGAGGAGCAAAATCGATTGATTACACAAGTGAAAGGAAACCTGTAGCCACTCCAGTGGATAAGACTCCTGCAATAGATCTTCTGAAGACAGCAGGTGGACCAGAAAAGCAGGCATAGTTTGTGTGTTACTTGTGTAATGTTAGAAGTTAGAGCTGCCAGGAATACTTAATTAAACGAGAAAACTAAAATAAAAACTGAAGATAGTCAATTGTGTACATACAAATATATCTACTGTGTACATACACACACACACACACACACACACACATATATATATATACATATATATATATATATATATACACGCATGTGTGTGTGTATACACAGATGTGTATATATTTATATTTATACAATATTTGTATAGTGTACTTTTTATATTATACTGTTACATTGTTGTTTTATTCTATAGGATATGCTGGCTCTACTTTCTTCTCTACTTTACTTTTCTACACTTTGCTACTGTAACAATGCAAATTTCTCACCTGTGGGACTAACAAAGGGTTATCTTATGTTATCTTATCTCTTACAAATATGAATATTTCATTATATTTTATTATTTAGTATTTCCATTAATATTTCTTCATACATGACACTTCAAGAACTTCTCTTGCATGTATTTATCATCGATAATAGCGTCAACGTTGACACATTAAGTAACATTAACTTTTTAACGCCGTTAATGCATTTTGACGGTGCAGGCTGAAGCCCAGCTGCAGTGCTTCTATAATTGTAGTGCTTTCATGTAAATACAGCCTTTAAACTGGCCTCATATAAAAACAAAGTCACTGAATTATTGACAGCAATAAAGCTTGTTTTAAAGCTTATTTTATCCACTCCGATACATTAGCTTCGGTATACTTGGTCAGATTACATGTGCATGTCTCTGACAGTGTTCAGATGCTGAATTTAACAAACTGGGAAAATAATACGACAAAGGTGGCCCTGTGCAAAAGTTAGGGCACCTAATTAATGGTTTAATTCTTTCCATTATGTTAGTTTTAGCATGTACATAAGACTACGGTACAATGTGCAGAAAAATGTTAACATGCCAGTTTAATAATTTAACAAACCTTTGAAAACTTACATTTAAAAACTACTTTAAACTACTCTAGCCGTCATAAAAAATGAAAAAAAATAATAATAAATAAATAAAAAAACAATTAAGAAATTGAATTTTGAGCTTGAATGAATTTGCAATTTGCATAATCGCAGGGCATATCTACACCCATTTATATGCATTTTTTGCCACTGTATATATACTTTCTGTTTTGTCTCTGAAGTCTCCCTCCTTAAGAATCTATTCTGGAATCTTTAAGAAGCTATGTTATTTGTATTTGTCCAGTTAAGTCCTTTTTTGTTGTCTGGCCTTCAAAAAACTCT
>JBBIGA010000132.1:27467746-27478175 GCA_037576975.1 Alestes dentex | reverse complement strand
CTCTCTCTCTCTCTTTCTCTCTCTCTCTCTCTCTCTCTCTCTCTCTCTCTCTCTCTCTCTCTCTCTCTCTCTCTTTCGTCTGATTTTGTCCTTTTTAATCAAAAGTTTTTGTGTGTCCAGCACTTTTCTGATTTTTCTGAAATCTTTATTTTTAATGCATGGCCGAATATAATCAATGCTGGGATCATTATCCGGGCAATTGAGAAATTAAAGTGGTCGTGGAACGATTAGTCCCAGCAATTAATTATTTTGTCTAATCGCTAATCTCTATAGTGCCTTCCACAATTATTAGCACCCCTTGTAAAGATTAGTAAACAGGTTTTTTTTTTTAAATGCACCTTTTGGCGAAATAGCTTCATCTCCTGCTGAAAGAAATTAGAAAAATTAAACCTTTAATTGAAAGAAATTTATTCGGAGAAAAACAAATCCCTCATCAAGAAATAATTATTTTCAACAAAAACACATGCGGCACAATTATTGGCACCCCTGGATTTAATACTTTGTACAACCTCCCTTGTACAATAAATCGGCACTGTGTCGTCTCCTGTAATATTTTATTCGGTTGGAGAATACGGAGCAGGGCATCTGAGACCATTCCTCTTTACAGAATCCCTCCAGATCATCCAGTGTCTTCGGCCCTCTCTTTTGCACTCTCCTCTTCAGCTCACCCCACAGGTTTTCACTGGTTCAGATCAGGGGACTGACATGGCCATGGCAGAACTTGATTCTGTGGTCAGCTAACCATTTTGGTATTGATCTGGACGGCGACAGTTTTAGTTTCATGACAGAGGCAGTCAGATTTTTATTTAAAATGTCCTGGTTTTTCCATGATGCCATATACCCTGACAAAGTTTCCAGGGCATGTGGAGGAAAAACAGACAACACAACATCACAGACATCAACCCCACAACATCACAGAACCTCCACCATATTTTACTGTTGGGATGAGATTCTTTTAATTATAGCAATTTTCTTTTTACGCCAAACACATCTTCACTGTTCAGAAGAAGAAGAAGATTCTTTATTTGTCACATGCAAATACAAGTACAACATTCTTTCTCTGCAGTTAACCCATTCACCAAGTGAGGCGGTGGCTGCCGCCAACGAGGCGCCCGGGGAGCAGTGTGTGGGGACGGCGCCTTGCTCGGGGCTGGGCTGCCTCAGCGGTGACGCTGGTGGTTGGGATTCGAGCCCTCTGATTGTGAGGCCCCCAAAAATACGCAATGCTTCACGATTTTGCGTGTCATCCTTGCGCAGGGCCCATGCTGTCGTTCCAATTTTAGTATATGTGCTGCCGTAGCATGCACAGTTAATATCCACTTTATTGCCAAAAGCTCCGTTTTTGTCTCATCAGACCATAGAATATGTTTCCAGTCAAAGCTGTAGTAGCATTTTGCAAATTTCAAAACAGCACTTACGTTTGTGGTTAACTGACAGAAAAGTTTTTTTTTTTTTTCTGGCATACCTTGCCACACTTATGAAGGTCAACACACTTCTATCTCATTTGGTCTGTGTGTTCTCTTGTCTTTCCCACGTTGATGGAAGGGAATTTGGCCTCTGCTTACCTCATATTTGTACCCCAGTTAATCAGAAAGTCATTGATTACAGCTGGAAAGTTCTTACACACTCCAATCAACTCAAAAACTTAAAATTCAAGTGGAAACATGCAAGACTTAGTCCTGTTTAATTGTACAAGGTATTAAATGCAGGGGTGCCAGTAATTGTGCCATATGTGTTTTTGTTGAAAATAATTATTTTTTGATGAGTGATTTGTTTTTCCTCTGGAAAATATATTTAAATTAAAGCTTGGATTTTTCTGTTTTTTTTTCAGCATGAGATGAAGCTATTTCTCCAAAAGGTGCATTTTTTCAAACCCACTTCAATAATCTTTACAAGCCAATAATTGTGAAGGGCACTGTATCTCTCTCTTTTTCTCTCTAAAAGCTGAGCAAAAACAACCGTAATGATTTATTTCAGTAATGACTCAATGGTCTGTAAATTAATTGCAGAAACATTCTTATAATTTTGGGGGGGTAAAGTGTGCATTGACTCAGGTGGTCCACAACCTGTGACAGATCTATTTAGATACTGTCATACTATTTAAATATTACTGTACTGTTTCAATATTGTTGCACTGTGAGCTTGTCTGAGCATCTCTGAGTGTTTCAGTGTTGCTGATTCCTGTCATTCCTTCTGTTCTACATGTCCATTTTATTTTTACATTCTGAATTCCCAGTTTAAATGCAGAAATGCATTTCACCACAGTTTTGATTATTTTGAAGCTGAATTCTGTCGATGTTTGATGAATAAACAGAAGAGTATACAACAGCTCCCATAATAAACTCTAATACGATGTTTTTGTAATAAATTACACCTCCCATTTTTTAATCCACTACAATCTACATTTAAACTGTTATACATTTTTTTAATAATAAACCACAGCACCCATACAAATCTCAAACATATATTTTTATAAGCTCCCATAAGAAACTCTAATACATTTTTATAATAAACTACAGCTTCCATAATAAACTGTAGGCAATTTCCTCCAGGATCAATATAGTTTCATGATCTTGATTCTGATTGTAATACATGTTTATAATAAGCTACAGCTCCCATAATAAACACTAATAAAAATTTTTATCAACTACAGCCCATTAAAAAAAAACTTTGTGTATGTGTGTGGTGTGTATGTGGTGTATGTGTGTGTGTGTGTGTGTGTGTGTGTGTGTGCGAGAGAGAGAGAGAGAGATAAGGACTGTGACTATGTGCCCATTTGAATGTGTTCATGCATGTGCATATCAGTGTGGTGCTGTCCCATATGAACCAGGGATCACATGTGTGTGTCAACAGTGTGTGTGCACCCTGTGTGTCACGCCTCCCTAAGTGACCCCGCTTCTCCGTAACCTTGCATCCCCCGAGTGCTACATGGTCCTGTGTCACACCTGCAGCCTACTCTGGGAATTCAGATGGTCAACTTAGTCGCTAAGTCCTGCTCCACTTTCTAGCAATGAACCCCGGCCAGAAGTGAACATTCTGACCACAAGGGAATGTTTTCCACGTGACCTCAACTTTAATACTTTCACAATGTTTCCTTAAGTCACCATGCAGTCAGACAATTGGTGAACATAGAGGCATGAGGCTGGCTCTGTGTCCATCAGAAAGCCTCCTGTTGAGAGAGTTCAGAGTTCAGGCGAAACCCAGGAAAAACAGCCCTGCAAACTCCCAGGACCCACACCATGTGTTAGACCTGTATCCAGATCCCACGTCAACCATCTGAATCCAGAAAGTGATGGTTGACTAAAATTCTCATTTACACAGTTGTCCCCTCTGCAAAGTTTCTTCAGTTTTGCACTGGATGTAAGAGAGTATTACTGCTTACAAATATTAAATGTTAAATGGGAATTTTTTGAGTTATTCTGAATAATTCAGTCATTGAGATATAAACATGTCCACAAGCTCTGTATCATTCAGGGTGTTTTGGTGCTAAATGTTTCACTGTAAAGAAACCTGCCTACATTTCTTTACAAAGGTGGTAGAAGGAACCAGAGGCACTTTTGCAAATATAGATATTTTTTTACTATACAAATGACCAATGAACCTACATGTGTCTTCTGAGTTCTATGTGTAATGATCATGATGGTAAAATAGTAATAAATCTGAAAAATAAATACATTTTCTTTGGGAACTTTTTTGATTTGCAATGCACTTTGTGTACCAATCTGGCATAAGTGAATTTGAAAACATGATTTAGGTCAAAACCTTCTCAAAACTATCATATGAAGTCTCTGGCACCAGGCTGTGTATGCATAACCACTTAGTTTAATATCTTTCTGTGAGGGACCATTCAAAGATATAAAACATTTAATATCACCACTACTGAGGACAGTTCTGCCAGTTTCACATCATACCACTCTGAATGCCATTTACAACCTGACTACTGAATAATGCAGTGAGTTCAAAAACTGTATTTAATCCCCTTTTAAGTAAAGACAAAATCACTTATATGTATGACATACCATTATGTATAAAAGTGTACAGAGAACATGTGGTTATTGCTTTTGACCACACAGTGTACATTTTGTTGAAGAAAATTCAGCATTCATAGTCAGAAACTACATAAGGAAGTCTATGAGAGATTACTTGCTACTGTGAGATTACAGTTTAAGGCTGGTGTTTGAATTAGGCATGCAGTCTGCATCATGCTAACTGGTTGAATGTAAAATTCCAATACTTGTAAGCTAAATAAGCCTCATAGCTCCAATACAAAAGTAAACAAATACACTTCAGATGCCAAACACACCGACTGATCAACTGCATTTGAAATAAATTAAAACTTGTTTGACTTTTGGCTCTCACTGTAAGAACAGTTTCTGGAATAACTGTGGTTTTCACAACTGAAATAAGATGTGATGATTATGTACAGGCTTGCTGGAAAATATGTGCTTTCATTATAAGAGTGAGGATTTAGCCCTTCAGAAAGTTACCCTAACTCCAACCCCCAATGAGTGTGTTCTTATTATATAAGCAATGTATTAAAGTTTCCTTTTAAATTTGTCTTTCCAGAGTATTTTACTGATAGAATACAGTGTAATATTACCATCTTTGTTTGTATGTTATTTTGTTTTTTTGGCTCTCAGCCCACCACAAACCTTGTGCTTCGGTCCTCCCTCCAAAACAAAAAGTTGGGCACCCCTGTATGAGCTCATTCATTTTATTGAACATGTTTGCTGCTTTAGTAGGTGGAAAAAAAACAAAACAAAACAAGTGAACATTAAGCTGAGAGCTGAAAGGACATTAAAAGCCAATCTCTAATCAAGTGAATCCACCCACTGTCAACATGTCAGACCCAACAGCACAAGTGGACATTTCGCATGATTATATCACATCTTACGGCCCAAGCTGGTGTTCCTACAATTTTCATACTGATCACAGCCCAGTTTTACTTTATTGTTGCGTTTATATTTTTTTCTCGTCGCAAGATTCCTTTCCCGTGTTCAAAAAAAAAAAAGAAAAATCACAACTCACTTGCCACAAGTGAGTTATCCCTTGCTCGTGTCCCATGGGGGTGGTTTGGAGAGGAAAGGGGGGATACGTTCGCTTCTCTGACAGATGGGTCCTTGTTCCTGCCTTTTTCTCTCCCTCGCTCCCTCTCTCCAAAACACAGACACAGACACACTCGCTTACACTGAGACTGCACGAATACAATAGGAATTAAAGCCATGCACACATGCTCCCTCTAGCCCTGCTGAAAGCTGAGCCCCTTGTAATAATCAGAAAAGGAGGAGGAGGGTGTACTGGGGGTGATGGGCTCTGAAATGTCGGGGACAACTTTGATGCAAATGTGGGTCTTAAAGGCCTTAAAGCTGGGTGGAAGGTGTGAGACAAACATTCTGTTCGATTTTGCAGTATATTCTATGCTTCTAATAATAAACGTTTTATGGTACTTGGTTTGAACACATGGCTCTAGGAGAGACCTTTTTATATTAACTGGAAGTTCTTTAAACTTAAAATAAGTTTCTTCTTTTTCCAGGCTGTTACTGTAAATAAGAATTTTGTTCTTAATGGCTGGCCTGGTTAAATTTAAGATGAATTAAAAAACTCCCATGTCTTAATAACAAAGCTGTTCGTTAAAGAACTGACCACTGTAGGCTTCATTGCAGAGCTAAAAGTGGTTTGACATCGCTTTTTTGCGATGGGCATATTGAATACTTTAACATAATTTTTATAACATTTGCATATATTTGAATTCTGACATTTGCACATTTCTCCAAAGAAAAAAAAATCAGGCCCACCAAATTTCAAGGCTGCTCTATTAGCAGGCAAAAGTATGTGTGTGTGTGTGTGTGTGTGTGTGTCTGTGTATGTCTGTCTGTCTGTCTATCTGTGTTTTAAGAGATATGTGTGTGTTTTAAAGTGAATCCCAAAGCTCGGGTCCTATTTGCTGCTTACTGGAGCTGAATGCTGGAGCGTTGCTGGCTGGATCCTGGGGGACAGACGTTCGGCCCAACTGAGTCCCACTTACACACACAGGGGAGCAGAGGGGGCAGGACATAGTGGCCATGCACTTTTAGCCTCAATATCACTTTGTCTATCGACACACTATTGTACACAATGAACAATTTCCTTTTTTGATTACGGGCGATGGTGTCCAGTGAATGGCAAACGGGGAGCTCCCTCGCCTGACTGGGAGACAGGGGCTGAGGGGATGGGAGCCAGTCTGCCAGTTTGTGTAAATCAATCCCATATTATATCACAAGCCCACCACATAATTGGAAGCGTAAAATTGCCCATTTACACACTATGCCACCTGCAACCCCTCTCTAGACATTCTGCTCCGCTGCACTGATATCAACATGGTGGCTAGAGGAATTGAACGCATGGCGAACAGCTTTGCTGATACTCTGTGGCTTCTTTCTGCACTCCGCATTAAGCACAGACAGAAAAAAAGCTTTTAAAAGCTGCATAGATTTTATAGGTCATGCTTATATAAGGCTTTTCTTTCCTAAGTGCCAGGTTCTGTGAAAAACAAAGTGTATATTTTAAGTCTGTATGTTAGTCCTCACTTCAATTTCTCACTCCCACAACATAACTCACACATTAGCTCACACACTGGTTATGGCATAATAAGGATATTCCACTGATTTTTCAAATATTCAACCAGTCGGAGAATTACAGCGGTAAATAAAGTCATTCAGAGTGGTTTGAAAGTTACCAACTCAAAATTCTTTACAGTGGTTGTGATAGAAATCAGGCATCCACAGCACAAATTTAGCCATTTTATTTACTATCTAAAATGACCACAGAACGTATGTGTCTTTTTAAAAATAATGGTAAATGTATGGTTAAAAAAAAACTACATTTCCACTCCTCTATGAATAAGTTTAAAATATACATATTTGGCCAAGCCAAAACTTTCTACCAGAACTATTGATGAAATAATGTCTTAGGCATTAAGCTGCATCATAACCACTTTGTGTAATAACTTTCTGTGAGGTAACTTCTAGACTCATGAAACAATTTTGACTGGGGAAGTTTATCAGAAATGCAGGATTTCACACCAAACCACGGTGAGTTATGTGCACATTTATAATTTAATTTCAAGTCAATTTTAAAAGGTCAGAATAATTATCTTGAACAATAAGCGGGGGCTTTAAGGCATTACCACAAAAAAATCTCCAATGGAGTTTTTTAATATTTAGAAGTTTAATACTAGTTAAAGACTTTTCTGACACATCAAGGACGGAAGGCGGCACTGATGACAAAGACTTTGTGTGCTGTAAAATCAGGAAATACACTTAAGTTCTGTCTTTTTTTTTTTTTTTTTTAGCAGAAAACATACTTCACATCAGACCAAACTAAAGACTCCATCTCCTCAGTGTCCAGCCTATCCTCTCCCCGAACCTGAGCCCTGTTTGGGGTGAACTGAGAGAAGGAGAGACCGGGGAGGGGGAAGGGATTCCATCTGCCAAGCCGGCTGTCCTTTGGGACATGGGCATACCCCTAGGGGCTTTAGCGGGGTGGGAGGGAGCGGGGCTGAATAGATTGCACCCATCCGCTAATCAAGGGCCATAATCTGTATACGCAAACACAATGCAGCGATTTTGCCCATTCCTGGTGCTACCCACAGCCACAGACCTAATCATTACAGCGAGATTCATAAGCATCATAAACACGGCCGCGGTGGAGCTGACATTTTGCAATTAATCACATGAGTGAGCAGATTTGTGAGGATTTATTTCATCAAATTAAAACAGTTTTGTGTGTTTGGCACAGGGCCACGGATTGTCTGTGATCAGGTGCACGTTGCCCACAAGTGGCCCAGTCCGATTCCCACTGTGGCTTACTGGAAACGTGAGGAACACACACACACACACACACACACACACACACACACATATAGAGGCACCATTAGTCAAATTTCTCTTCAGCAGAAGAATACTGTAAATATTAAATAGAGAAAAGATTTTCGTTTTATTCTACACTTTTAAAAAAGGTTCCTTAGTCAGTCTTGAGTTCAGGCTTACGGTCTCAGAAAAAACTTTAAATGTCCTTATAAACTTTACATAATATAGAGGTTCTTTATACTCTAAAAATCTCTTGCACATCTCTTTAAGTGCTCCTACAATTCTCATACTGATTTCATCTACTGACATACTTTGTGGGGACACGCTCCTACACCTTTAGTGAATGTGTATATATATATAAACATAATCATTTGTATGTTTGAATGTTTTTTTTTTCTATGTAAAAGAAACTGGTCTATATGATGTCTATAGCATTGCACCATAAAATGTTACACTTAAAGTGTTACTCAAAGTAAGTCAAAGTAAGATGTTTCCACATAAAAGATTTGTGCAATTTTGGTACTATGCAGAACCCTTTTGAGCTTTACTCCAAATGACCCTTTTTAAGGATGCATGTGAAGAACGTGGGTTTTTTTATTTGTTTTTTGAGTACCCCACTCATCACAAATGTCTAAATCAGCTGTCGATAGCACCCAGTGCTGATAAAACATCTTCCCACGTGCATATGGACTTGTGAGGCAGAAGCAGAAAAGCAGCTGGAAAGGCTTGGGCTTAAGTGAGACGAAAAGTGATTGTTTGTTGGCTGCTTGAAAGACAGACGGGCAAAATAAAAGGAATCAAGTTGCATCAGGTTTCATGGTCTCTTGTCAGCGTGGTGCTGCTGCTGAGAAGAGCCCGGCTGTAGAAGGTGTGGGTCCACGTGGGCCCGAGACTGGTGCTAAACATCCTATTGATTGTGCCGCTCCTTCAGGGCAAAAGCGACTTCAGAGCCTTAGTTAACTCCCTCCAGCCTCCTGCTAAAGCTTATGGATTGGTCGGCCGCCTCTAAGCTGCCTGTCCTCCGGCGTATTGTTTTGTGCGCCTTGCACAGTCAATATTAAGCTTGGCTAATGTGATATAGAGGCAGCTGGAGGAGCCTCAGTTATTACCATGACACTGCGGAGTGAGGGGTGTAATACCATTAAAAATAAATCAGCTGGTTTGATGATTTGGCATGGTTGGGGGATTTTGGAAGACATTTGTCGGGGCAGTTGCTATAATTCTATTATATATTCTAAGGAGAACCTCTAAGGAACAATTGAGGCCTTCCCCCTAATTCAGCATAATTCAATTTGTTTTCACCGAAGGCCTCAAAAAGGGGAAGGGAAAATGGAAAGTTTACTTTTCCAATTGGAAAAATCAGCATCCATGGAGATCATTTTTGCTTTCCCAGTTAAAATCCACCTGCCAAAACCCACCTCACCTTCTGTTTTGCTTTACACAACTTGGCTAACTTGGGTTAGCAAATACACGCTTGTTTTCCTGGGAATAGATGTTTCTATGTGTTTCCATGTGTGTGTGTTCGTTTTCGCAAATGTCCAGTACTGAAATATCCTGTATGGGGACTGACTGTGTATGTATACTACTAGATAATTGTATATTTTTCCCGGTGTAACATGTAACTTGACATACTTTTAATCAACACACACAGACATACATGTCCAAACACTGAACGATATGAAAAGAAACAATGAATGAAAAAAATCAAGTGTTTGTGTTTTTGTGTGTGTGTGGGTGTGTGAGTTTGTGTGTATTTGGAGGGAGGCTGGGGGAGGGGTTGAGGGGATTTGACTGGGAGATTTAGGGAACGTGAGGCCTAGAAATTAATCTATTTAATCGGTCTGAAGACGGGTGACTTCTCTGTCCGCTCGGCAGACTCTACTTTGCATAGCAGATACTTTTTTTAAAGCATGCACGTGAGGCCCAGCCCCCCATCCTCCCTCACACACAGGAAACAAAGATTAGTCCCCAAGAAACGTTTCTGTGAATGTCTGAACACTTTAGACTGTGTGTGTGTGTGTGTGTGTGTGTGTGTGCGCGTGTATGTTTATGTGTTTTACAGACATTGAAAGGTATTAATCTACTATTGTAGATTAAGGTCAATTAGGGCACCTCAGATTGGTCAGTACTTTATTGATTTTACCAGCCAATGAAAAGTGGTGTTTGTGTGCTGAATATAAACAATTATGTTTGATTGGTGTGACATCATCATTGTGGGTGTGGCTGCATTTTTCAAATCTATGGCATCAGAAAAAACTGAGGGTAAGACTGATGGTCTAAGGGGTTCCTGCTGTGAATTTGACACCACTGCCCATGTTTTTTGAAAAAAGGTAAGCATTGACAGTCATTTAATAAATGTCCTTTAAGTTTATCAGCTTTTGATCAGTGGTCTATTGATACAGCATTGAAATCTGCCCCTCTCAAGAAGGGGGTCAGAGGGGGGTCAGATCCTCTTCAGGCAGCTGCAGCATCCTCTGATGGGGGAATAAACTGCCCTTACCCTATCCCATACACACACATCATACACCCCACCATTCTGGACCCTTACCCTACCCCATACACACACATCATACACCCCACCA
>JBBIGA010000132.1:27452356-27464871 GCA_037576975.1 Alestes dentex | reverse complement strand
AGGGGCGGAGGGGCTTCGATTAGAGAGAGAGAGAGAGAGAGAGAGAGAGCAGAGCAGAGCTAGGAGCAGTGCACCTCTAACCCCCCCGCCGTCACCATCAAAACACACTGACCACCAAAACACACACTTACACGATGCGCTAATGTCCTGTCTCCCCTCTGTTCTACAAATTATTACAAATAATAATAACAATAATATTAACAACAATAACAGTAATAATAATAACAATTATTATTATTATTATTATTATTGTTGTTGTTGTTGTTGTTTTTGTTGTTATTATTATTGTTATGGTTATTAATTATTATTCTTCTTCTTCTTCTTCTTCTTATTATTATTATTATTATTATTATTATTATTATTATTATTAATAATGATAATAATAATAATAATAATAATGCATTATTACTGTTTTTGTCTATGCCTGCCACTACCAAACAACTGAGGACACTCATATGTGTACCTGTAGGCTATATATATATATAAAATATATACATGCATGTTTATATATTTGCACACACAAATTTCTATATGTATTTTTTTATTATTTGTATGCTGTATTTTTTATGCCTTACTGTTGTGTTGTATAGCTTTTATTCTATTGTTTAGGCTGCTCATACATTTGTTCTGTCCGATTTCTGCTGTAACAATGCAAATTGACTAATAAAGGTTTATCTTAACTTATTATTACTATTATTGTGCAGGATAGTATAGTCCAGAGCTATTCTATGTTGTCTATATGTTAATGGACTGGGCATTAAATGATTTTTATAAATGCATATGTATGCAGTATGGAGAATAACTGCACGCTGGTGAGCTATAATAAAACTTTTCGGTGCGGAGTGTTCTGTCCCGGGACAAACAGAGCCACAGAAAAACGAATATGGGGGATGAATGAATATTAAAGAAATGCTGACATCTAGTGGCCACAGTTAGTTACTGCATGACTGACACATCCGGCGCAAATTTGCGCTACCGGGAGAACGTCTTTGTGCTGGATGTCCAGCTATTTTCTATTTCTTCGCTTTTTTAAACATTTAATTCGGTTTGAACACCTTAATATACAGACTGCTGCCCAATTTTAGCATTTCCTAAAGGCAGTTTCTTAAAGTGGTGTTCTATGTAGTATGCATTTTCGTAGCAAATTACATATGTATGTGTGGCAAGCAGCACATAACTGTGTAATGCATATTTAGTATTTAGTTTTTATTTTGTGTATTATTAAGTAGGAAAATAACAATACACTGTATTGTTTTGTACAGAACTGGATTGATGTGCGGTTGTATCATATCGTGACTAGCATGTTAGCTTGTGGCCAGGGTGTTAGCTTTAAGCTAACATGTAAGCTCGTAGTCACAGCAGTAAATCAGGAAACAACAAAGCTTAGCCACTCCTCTTTGTTGCTGCATTGAAAAACGTATGGAACCTAAATACATTTGTGCAGTATCATATTGGGTTCTGAATTCTGTGAATCATTACACCCCTGGTATATAGTAACAAAGTTTTTTTATAGTATGTATTTTTGTGTAATATGTAGTATGCATTAGTATTATATAGCATGTCATTATTTGTATATAGAATGCCTGTGTGTATAGAGAATGAATGTATATAGAATGCAGGATTTAGTTTTCTGTTGTAATACGGTAAGCATTAGTAGTGTGTCATGTGTATTTTGGTGTTTTATATGACATGCATTCATAACATATAGTAACATATAGGCATATAGTATGCATAAGTGTAAGTGTCACTTATGAACACACCACAGCACACAGAATGAACAGTGTGAAATTGTTCTTTGTATTTAATCCATTCACCAAGTGAAGCAGGGGGCGATCGACGATGCAGCACCCGGGGAGCAGTGAGTGGTAACAGTACCTTGCTCAAGGGTACCTCAGTGGTGCCACTGACCGTCATAGGATTCTAACCCACAACCCTCTGATCGCAGGGGCAACTCCCTAACCACTAGAGCACCAGCTGCAGTATAAATTATTAAGATTTCTTTTTTCCCTAAAAAACAGTTGACATTTTGTTAACTGGTTTGGGTCCATTTTTCTGCTCTATGCCTCCTGTCATTGCGTGTTTTATAACATTCCATAAGCGACACACCTAATTTAATCTAAAGAAGTAAAAAGAGCCAACCCAGGTATTTGAAGGTAGCTACATGTGATACTGGGCTTCCATGAGGAGAGGTCTGAAAATGGTTAAGTAAACACTTTGCCACACATTAAACCACTATTTACTGTATTAATGTTATTCATATTTATTGTAATATTAGTGTTTTAACACTAGCTTAACCCTACTTTAAAGTAGTGAAGAGCTTTTATATGTGCCAAGTTCTGTATATAGGAATCCCACATGGTGAATAGGATTCTTTCATATGTAATGTCTAGGATCTTTAATCACTTTCTTTACAAACCTCTTCTGTTCCCAGCATTATCCAGTGTGATTTAGGAACCAGCAGATAAGAAACTATAAATATTTTATGTATAGTATAGCAAAATAGTGATCCTATTTTGCCTAAAAAAATGCCCTGTGTGATTAAAAATATGGTTTAAGACAAAACCTTCTCAAACACATAAAACAATGTCTCAGGCATCAGACTGTGTATTCATACCAATTTCACTGTTCCTGATCATGCAGTGTTCTGTGAGTGAGCCACCATCATGAATAATCACAGCTTAGTATGTTCCGCTTACATTGCAGCATTTGACATCAATCCACGGTGAATTTACGGTTTACATTCTAGAAAATAGAAGAGTAGAAGAGATGAATTATGAAAGTAGAAGAGATGAATTATGAAATGAGTAGAGAAGTGACTCTTATTCTAAAAATTTGCACTCATACCAAAATAAAGAGCCCATTAATATCTCTGGCTAGTCAGGGGTGGGGGGTTGTGTGTGTGTGTGTGTGTGGGGGGGGGCTGTTCAATCTCTCAAAATCTCACATACATACACCCACACATGGACACATAATTCTGACCTATATATAAAACAAGCCAAGAGTCATGAAACAGGCTCTCTGTGACAGCACTCCTACACACTCTCTCTCTCACTCTCAGCTCTTACACACTCCTACATCTTTCACACACACTGCCCTCCTCATCGCCAATCTCGTCTTCCCAGTCTTCATACCTGCCAGGCACTCTCTCTCTCTCTCTCTCTCTCTCTCTCTCTTTGGCACACACACTTAGTTACTCTATCTTTCTCTCTGACTCACTCACTTTTCCTCTTTCTCTCTCTCTCTCTCTCTCTCTCTCTCTCTCTCTCTCACCATCTCTACCGCTCTCAAAGGACAGAGTGTATCTGACACAGATTCTCTCCCTGCATCTTGCTCACACTCTCCTTTTACAAAACACAGAGAGGAAATAGCTGCACATATTTCTTATACAATCATTGGCAAAAATGGCACCAAAAAGAGAGCCTTCTATCAAGAAATCTCCATCAGGTGGGACGTTACCAAGACTAGGACCCCCATTCCCTTGTCCGACCACGACACCTGCGCCTCCAAAACCAGCTCCAGAGCTCAAGCCTCGTCTGCTGCGCCCTTCGGACTCCCCATTTGACCCAAGTACACTAGAGGTAAGCGATGATCTTTGAACATTGAGGCTGTTTGTCCAGAGGCCTGTGAGGTGCTGACCTTCATAGCATTACACCAAAGAATATAATCCACCAAACCATTAAAATAATTGTTTGAACACACACCATGACCAAAGGTGTGTAGACACCAATTCATCTGGTTTCATCTAAAATCAAGGGTATACATAGTTTCACTGCTCCGCAGACCAGCGTTGGGGTTTTCTTAACCCCTCTAGTCGACACTTAGCAGTGGTCATAGTAACCTCCATGTGCAGCTTCTCCAGAGCATCCCATTCTATTAACAATGGCCTTTTTTCTGGAGATTATACAATGCCAATATCAGCAATGAATGCAGCATAAAGCAGATAAGCTATCTAAGTAGAAGGGGTGTCTGGACACTTTTGGACATATTGTATGCTATCTGATGATTATGACTATTCCGTCTTTATTCAAACTATGTTAGAGCGGCATCCTTCAACTTGAACTAAACATCAAAGCACTTCCCTGCGATATTTATTACCCTCTCCAAGGCAAACAGAAATCTATGTCAACCCAGCCCCCATTTCTGGAGAGAACAGTAGTGCTATATCAAGATCTAGAAATAGGCCACTGATAAGACACGGTCTTTCTATCAGTGATATTCATATTCTGAACCTCCCGATGAAATTTATTATCATATATGTGTGTATTCTTATTGAAATGTGTCTTAAATGGTAATAATGTAGCATCATGCAATGGAGTGTATTCTTAAACCATGGTATATTTGGTGTCATTATCATGCAAAACATCAAACATATTTTGTGCATAATAATCCATTACCTCACATGACATCTGTCAATGTAGCATTCATTAATTCATTTTACCATGGCCTGTTGTTTCCCACCGATCAAAGGCTGTGATTTGTGTGGACCTGATTAGAAAATCAGTGAATCAGTGAATAAAACACCAGCAGTTTAGCATGGTCATTTCCACTGAAGTCATGTTTCGGTGTGGACTGTTTTTCTGAATGAGGCTCATTATAGGGCAGCAAATCAGAACAGAGAATATTTACACTATACACTATATGGATGAAAATATTGGGGCACACCAGTTAATTATTGAATTCAGGTGGCCCCTTACTACCAGTGAAGGGCAATCTTAATCCTTCAACATACCAAGACATTCTGCTTCCAACTTTGTGTACAGTTTGGGGAAGAACCTTTTCTATTCCAGCATGACTGCACCCCAGTGTACAATGTGAGGTCCATAAAGACTTGGTTGGATGAATTTGGCGTGGAGGAACTTTACTGGCCCACAGAGAGCCCTGACCTCAACCCCATCCAACAACTTTGGGATGAACTGGAATGGAGATTGTGAGCCAGGCCTTCTCGTCCAACATCAGTGCCTGACCTCATAAATCCTCCACAGAATGAATGGGCACAAATTCCAACAGAATCTCCAAAATCTTGTGGACAGCCTTCCAAGAAGAGTGGAAGCTGTTATAGCTGCTAAGGGGGAACCAACTCCATAGTCTATGGATATGAATGCAATGTCATTAAAGTCCATGTTGGTGTTATGGTCAGGCGTCCCAATACTTTTGTCAATATAGCGTAGGTCTTAAATTAATAGTGATAATGTCTGAAGTATGTAGAGAGGTAGCGAAAAAATAATCGTGTGTTTTCTGTTCAGGAAATTCCAGAATACATTACCAGAGTGCATTTCCAAGCACATTGGCCTGTACTGGAACATTTGGCATGGTTACAAAAGTGTGCGGCAAATCAAAATCAGAAGCAGAAAACTTTGTTGAACCCGTAGGAAACTGCTTATGTTATGACTGCAAAGGCATACGCAACTTACATTTAAGTGAATTATAATGACACAGATGGTAGTTAGGATTACATTATGGCACGTAGTAGAGATCAGCAAAAGTAATATAGACGAGTAGTGATATTCACATGGTAAGACTATTGCACATAATGAAATGATGAAGTGAAATCTGATTTAAAAAATAAATAAACACATAAAATAACAAATAAATCAGACCGAGCTTGATGGAGTGTGAATGTGACAGAGCAGTGTTAACGCCCTGGATTAGAGAAGCATGTGAAGCGGAGAGAGCCTACCCATGGCTGAATTCGAGACCCACCGCGTAACGTACGCGAAACATGATGACGTAGGACACATCGTCATTTCGCAGATCTACAGCTCATTCGGATCGATTGCTTCCCTTTCATAGAAACCTCCAGTATGTATATAGATTAGCACTGGCAGTCTTCGTACTTCTCACTGCCAGACGGTTTGACTCTCCCCTCCCTGAAAGCCAGGCAGTCCTCAGGCTCTTTCTGATCTTCCACTCCCTCCTCGCCCTCCTGCAGCTATGGTAACTCCGGCTCTTTTTAGTGTTTGATTATCTACCTAAATAGATGTGCTTGTCTAAGAACAAAGGTTTCGTTTGTATTATAATTAGAGACTGCACTCTCTCAGAGCCGTTACAGCAGAGCTAACAGGCTAGCTAGCAATACGCTTTAGTTAGCTAACCTGGCTAGTATAGTAGAGAAGGGATATAACTTGTATATGTTAACTCTAATGTTCAGAAAGTGTAATATAATACTGTGTAGGAAATATTTAGATAGTCAGCAACACAAGAATTGTCAAGTTGGCTGTTGTTGTAAGTTTGCTGGGAAACTCTAGGCGCTAGCCAGTAGCTAACTTGTCTTGAATTTGGACCCAATTTCGAAACATATTTTACTTTGTTGTTCTGCTTTGAGTAACACAAGGCAACGATTTTACTGGCAAAGTAGTCTGGAAGATGTTTTTAATAAGGTATCACCACATAAAGTTTTGGAATTGGTCAAAAATTGATTTGAAGAACCGTATTTAGCCTATTAATTTATTTGGTAATAATTAATCAAGCCTCTTTTTTTCAAATAATTTATATTATTTCATGTACCTTTTTGCCATGACATAACCATTGTTGTAGATGTGGCATTAAACGTGAACTACTACTACTACTGGACCCAAATTCAAACGGCTGTTTCCTGGCGTGTAGCGTACACGACAGCAGCTTAGTACTAGTTTTTAAGGTCCTCTTTTGAAAAAAAAAAATGCCTTTTCATAGTCATCAATAACGTTTTGTTCCTAAACAGTCCGACTTCTCAGAAGACCAGATTCTGGGTGAGTTTGCCTCAAGTGAAAACTGCATGTTTATTCTGTTCCCATTCTGTAACGTTAATTTGAGAGTAGATCCGTCTCCCTCCATTTCCCTTCTTCATCTGCTTCCTTTCATGGCAGTTATTCTGTCCTAGCAAATCTTTTTACCTCTTCTTTTTTCCTCACTCTTATGTGTTATTCCCTCCTTTCTGCACCTTTTTATGTGCTCCAGATTGAGTTTAACTTGGATCAAATACATGGTGAGTGCTCTTAAAGCTCAGCACATCGCCTCAGAGCAAGTAGGAACTTAATAGTGTGTTGATTCGTCCTGGTGAACTGTGTGTGTGTGTGTGTGTGTGTGTGTGTGTGTGTGTGTGTGTGTGTGTGTGTGTGTAAGCAGCTGAATAGAAGTTTGCATGCGTTGTTTGGGTCAAGTATGTGTCCCAGACCTCTTACACGAGTGTGATCAAACCAGTAACCAAGAATGTGGCCTTTAAAATGTTGGTGATACTGAGAGAACAAAGAACTAGTCTTGTACTTAGTTGTGTTTTATGGTGCAGCTGTGGTTCACCTTCCCAACTTCAGAGTGCCAGGGTGTGTCTCACAGGAAGAAGGCTATAATCTCGTCAATTTAGACTGTGCTCAGTTCCCTTCTTGCACACAAATCTAGAAAGAATCTCCTCCTGAACACAACCTGTGCCTTTCATTCCCCAGACTTTCTCTAAATTATTTTCTCTGAAATCACACATACAGCAGAGGTGAAAAAGAGTGATTTTTTTTGCTACTTGTTGCTAGGACAGTGGTTTTTAGGTGCAGAAATCATTCTCTTTCAGATATTGCCTTCTTTGTTTAATTGGAGATAGCTGGCATAATGCTGCTCAGCCTCATATTCTCTCCAGGACCTTATATGGTTAAAGAGCACATTTTCAGGCTGAAGGGGAACAGCCACATTCCAGAGAGCAGGAAGCACAACAGAGTCAAGCTATTTATGGGAGGAAGGGCCAGCCCAGTTAACATTCAACTCATTCTCCAAGAAAACAGCAGCTCAGATTAGTCCTGGGCAAAATTGATGAAATTCGATATCTTCTTATATTCCAAATATCACAATTGCATACGATGTTGAAGTATTGTTTGCATAAACGAAATTAAAGAACATGTGCCCTCTGAGTACAGTCCCCTCCCCTTAATGAAATGTCTTACAAACATGATCCAGCTTGTTTTCATTCTGTTTCTATGCACAGTTTGGAACCTTGCAGTTTTAAAAAGTTCAACTAGATAGAAAACGCATTTTTGAAAGGAAACATACAATTTATTTGCCTTTTAATTCTATTTGTAAGCATTGCATACAGCAGTGTTTTTAATCTATAAATATTGTGTTGTGACCACACTATCAGTATAGACAGTATGTATTGCCCAGCACTGTTTCAGACACATTTCTTCACTTATTTATTATTGTTTTTCCCATTTTGGCATTACATTTCACTTTTTGGTGTGTTTTATGTTTGGTCTGCTTTAAGGTATATGAAATAATAAGAAAATAGTCATAAGAAGGTTATAGCAGTGAACTAAAGAAGGTACTTGATGCTTCACATTGGCATGTCAGTAAGTTAATAATAATAATTATAATATATTTTGTCAGAGGCTGAGAATACACTTACACTAAGAAGTACAGTGCACTTTAATCAGTGTCTATGGTTTAGTGTATTTATGTGGACTGTACAGTACATGTGCTAATCACTGCTGTCTTTTGCAGTATAATGATTACAAATGGCCATAGCTATTGCATTAAATTACGTGGTGTAACTGGTACATGAAACTCTAGCATTCTGTGCAGTGAGTCAACAAACCAGCAAATCACAAGAACTGATCATGACCAATATCAGAGATTTATTTGTTAGCATTCACAATGTCTGGCATTTTAATAATTACTAAGTTTAAAACACATCAGTGGATAGGAATAAGACTGGATACTTGATCTGAGGTAGCTAATAAAGTGTACAATACAGCGTTGAATGACATTAATATTGCTTGCTGGTGCACTATTTCTTTTACTCAGTTTATACCCCAGTTCACCTGACGCATCCCTCTGCATTTAACCTCCTGCTCTTTTGACAGTTTTACTCACTTCTGTTAACTTGCACTTATCAAAGGCATGTGTATTTGTTAAGTACAAGTTCTTAATTTTATCCAATTTTTGTTATACTTTTTTTGCATGTTGTAAGAGTTGTCATCAAGTTTCTCACTATTTACATTTCTTTCTTGTCCTCACCCAGACACTCTTTCCTATGTTTGTTCCTATTTGCTTATTCAATGCTCTCTCTGCAGAATTCAAAGAGGCCTTCCTCCTCTTTGACCGGACAGGAGATGGCAAGATCAGCTATAGTCAGTGCGGGGACGTGATGCGTGCCCTTGGCCAGAACCCAGTCAATGCTGAAGTGCTTAAGGTCCTAGGCAACCCAAAGGCTGAGGGTAGGAATCAAAACTGAAATGCTCCGTTTGTGAGGGGAAAAAAAGGAAATGCTTTCAGTGATGACATTTAATTCACAGTTAAGTATTTTAACACGGGACAGCTGCATGAGTCACATTTAGAGATTTGACAAACCTTTGTTTGCATCTGCATGCAGAGATGAACCACAAAATGCTGGACTTTGAGCAATTCCTGCCCATGCTCCAGGCCATAGCTAAAAATAAAGACCAGGGCTCCTTTGACGATTTTGTGGAGGGCCTTCGGGTCTTTGACAAGGAGGGCAACGGAACAGTCATGGGTGCTGAGCTACGCCATGTTCTCACCACACTGGGTAAGGCAACTTCTCTCTAGAGATGGTATCTATAACCCACATATCCAGGGCACTGTCAGACTGAAGCACCACAAATAGCTATAGTTCTACATGAAGTAATGCAAGTTAGCTATCTTCCTAGAGAATTTCATATGAAATATCATATTGAATTTAGAATATTATATTGGCCTGCTGTAATCTACTCTTCGATCTAATCCTTGGGTATCCCAATGGATATAGAAAAACGTGACATCTGAATACAAAATTAAAACTGTATACATGCTGAAGTTTGGATTTTTCTTAAGGGGAGAAGATGACGGAGGATGAGGTAGAAACGCTTCTGGCTGGACACGAGGATGCCAACGGTTGCATCAATTATGAAGGTAAGCAGATAGGTGAAACTCAGTCAAGGATGTAATTAAGCTCACCTTGCTTAACCGCAAAGGAAGTGTTCTTACCACAGAAGGAGATGCACAGATGTTGTGTCCATTCTACGCGCCGAAATATGCTGTGTAAATTATATGTTTTCAGTATGTAAACTGCTTCCATGGTGACTGTACCATACGTGAACAATGCCTATTAAATGAAATGATGTTCAGTAACTACTGAAGAGGGGGTGAGTTGCCATAACTGTTGCTGATCTTCCACAGCCTTCGTCCGTCACATCATGTCTGGCTGAGAGCCCTCTTGGGAGTATGTACTCCTCTATCAATGACATGTATACCATATGAAGCTTCAATCCAGACTCTTCCTCATTCCTTTATATGGGCACGCATGCCTGCACATTAGACCCCATCCTGCTGCTGTTTGGCCACTACTTTGTACAATTGGAAAATGGAATAAGATATTATAATCACACTCAAAAGAATCCAGTTCCATTTAATTATTGATCAGTGTGCTCATTTGAAATGGATATCTAATGCGTATTTTCCCCTGGGTCATTGTGAGGCATGACGTTTCCATATTTGGAGGGTCGGA
The DNA here is from genome assembly GCA_037576975.1 of Alestes dentex. Taxonomy (NCBI): domain Eukaryota; kingdom Metazoa; phylum Chordata; class Actinopteri; order Characiformes; family Alestidae; genus Alestes; species Alestes dentex. Next base: position 27,454,412 of record JBBIGA010000132.1, on the reverse strand, counting down.
TTAGAGCTGGTGTTAGTGTGGAGGTTTTGACTCGTTGTTGGACACTTATGTTTCGGCAGCAGCAGCTCTCTCTGGCCCCTGGCTGCAGCATGCTCTCTGCGTCTGGCCCAGCGCTGTGATGGCCTCATGGGCACGGCTGGTTTAGATGCACAGGAGCGACTGCACTGTCATGGAAGCAATTCACGACAATGAACAGCTTAAAGAAATTGCATAAGGGTTCCAGACTATATACCAATAGTTTAATTGTCTTATTTGGAGGCTTGTGTAAAAGGAATTATCCAGCTAATTTCTGTGTGCCACAAATGTAGGTTATGGTTAGTTACCATGGATAAAACTTTGACACATTTCCCTGCTCTTGGAAAAGAACACTTTAATCGCACTTATAATAGAAGCCAGCAGGAAGATACTAAAGCAACTGTCCATTGGCTTATCTCATAAATGTGTGTTGAGTTTTATGTTCTTTTCTAAGTACAAGGAAAGGTCAGTTTGTCTCAGTGGTAATCATTCATATGTTACAAATGTTTGTTTGTGGAAACAGGTTTCCTTTAATGTCTCCCTGTAGATACACATCTGGAGCTTCTCTAGTCTCTGGCATATAAATCTGACTTAATTGACAGGTTAACAAACATCCATTTCGTCAATGCTTTCAAAACAGTGCAGTCACATCTTTTACTAACCAACCAGTGGCAGTAAGTTGCTATTTTTTTTGCTGCTTTTTCTCTGATGAAACCTGATTCATAGCTGGGCTGTCCAAGCTCTCTATACTGTTCTCCAATCTGTCTCCACTCTTGGCCTATAGTAGAGGAAACCCTGGAGGAGCTTCTCTTAATTTTCTCTTGAATCCTAGACCTGGTCAAACCCCTGAGCTCTGGCTGAGTAGGAGATGATCTTTCTCGCTGTTGCGTTCCCCTGGTGCAGATAAGTTTTGTTGGGGGCAGAGCCCACCTGCATCAAGCCACACATGTCAAACAACACTGCAGTAGCTTTGGGAGAATGTAGGGCAGGTCAGTTGGGTAACGACAGAGTAAAGGACGGTTTTTGCAGATGATGCTGAAAAGTAAAAATACCCTTCACCTCAGAAAAGTGTGATAATTCGTTAAGCTTGCAGTGTAAATTGTATATTGTGTGACATGATGTAGGTTGGTGCCTCCACCTGTATTTTCAGTGCTTGGGTCCTTATGTTTTTCCTCTTTTCATTGCAGAGCTCGTGCGGATGGTCATGAACGGCTGAAGATAAAGAAAACACGTTTGTCTGTCTCATTTATGTGTGTTCTGTTACACATCTCTGCCCATTCCTTGTTGGTCATGCATTCCTCTCCTCGTTTGCTTATCCATTCCAGTTCCTCCTCCTTCCATTTGCACTCATTTGGTTTTTATTTTCAGAAGTGCCTTTATCTTCCCCTGTTAAGATCCCACATGACCTCCTCACTTCTCTCCACACTGTCCAGTGACATTCAAAGCCCATAGCTGCATGAAGGAGGGCCCTTGTGTGCTGGCACTATCTGCAATAAAACCTCTTGATGCAGCACTTTGCCATGTTGTAACACCATCATGATGCAATATATGTTCAGGCCCTTCAGTGATAGACTGTGCTTCAGCAGGACAGCTGCAACAAAGCATACTCACTTGTGCTGACAATAACAATACAGGACAGTTTTATTCATCAGTTAACATCTAAACTTAATGATCTTGTTTGAAAAATATACCGTTTCCAGTTTTGTTTGTCTTTTATGTAAGGACCTCAAAATAAAATACATTTTAAAATCTTTAAGTGCTTGTTTCTTACTTATTATTTCAAGAATGTTGAGATGTGGTCCGTATCTTCACACCTAAAGTGTAGCTTATACTGAGTGTAGTGTTTCCAATAGGTTTTTGAGTATAAACTAGTCGTGCACCTTTGAGGAGAATGTTTTTTTGTGTGTGTATGTGTGTATATGTGTATGTATGTATGTATGTGTGTATGTGTGTATGTATGTATGTGTGTATGTATGTATGTGTGTGTATATATATATATATATATATATATATATATATATATATATATATATGCCTTATT
>JBBIGA010000132.1:27430197-27452256 GCA_037576975.1 Alestes dentex | reverse complement strand
GTATGTGTGTGTATATATATATATATATATATATATATATATATATATATATATATGCCTTATTACTGAGAGATTAATGGCTCAATCATTCTATTCTTCCTCTGCAGAGCAGGATGATACATAGATTATAACCTTATCACACTTAGGTGGGCTGTATTGTCTCTCCCATGTTGAGAGAATTCAACACCTTGGACGGATCTTAAAGAAATGAACCACCCAACAGTTCGCCCTGTGATCAAGAAAAGGAGTGATTAAATAACTGATTTATGTTAGATGAAGTTGTGCAAAATTTAAAGATCTGAAAACTGGAAGATGCTGCAAATGAGTAGAAAATGAAGAACACCAATGGATTAAAACATTAGAAAAAAGGCATAAAGTGATGTAGATAACTGATAACCAGTTAATATGTAGGAAAAATAAGAACTGATGCACTCAAATTAGATCAGAATATGATCATGTGACTGCACCATGACCTGTTCTGTACTCTTGACTGGAGGAAATTCGTAATGGCAAAAGCAGTTTGATGATGGACCTTATTGTTACAGTCAACAAAGCCAAAAAAAAAAAAAAAATCTGATCCAAAAACCCAGCACAGCATTTCGCTTATCTCCCCTAAACTCTCAACCCACCAATTAAACACTTATTCTGGGATGTTCTGAGCTGCATTTTGGAGGCCACCTATTTCAGGTCATCTTCATCATCTGGGACATAAGAGCAACACTCCTGTTATTAGTAGTATGTTCATTTGATAAAAGCTAAGAGTCTAGCTGCAATAACCAGTTCTGTCTTTATGCATGTCAAATTGTGGGGCATGATCCAGGGGGGATTTTCTGTTACTGAGATGTCAGAGCTCTTATTTTAATTTCATAAAATCACAAATTCATTGCTCCTACAATGACACTACATTGAAGAAAATGTTTGTTTTTTGTTACACTTAACTCTAAGTGTACAGTCTCCTTTAGGCTTTAAGGCTATAAACAGCATGTTGAGAATCTCAGTCTTCCTGTGGATCCGTCCATTCTCTCTCAATTTAGAAATGTCCTGTTGCTCCGTTATAAATAGGTCAACACGTGTGATGATCTAGTTAATCTCCGCATTAAATACATGAACTATTTCTGAGATAAAGTACATCAGTGTGCTGAAACATTTCACGCTGAGTGGAAGTTACAGATTGGAAGCCATGAAAATACGCAGCATTATTCTTATTTTGTCTATGTATTATCACTACACACTTTCTATGAGCACTCAAATGAGGAAAAAAGACTTGCAGTGATACACACAATCCAGTCCAGTTACATTTATGTTATGAGGTTGCTGAAAGGAAAAGGATCGATGATTCAAGTCTTACCTTGAGCTGACAGCAGATATTCTTATGATAAAGAAAAGTGCTTCTGAACATGCTCTGATTGCTCTATTACATGAATTAACCATTGTGTTTTTGAATTTTTACTTTCATTCACAATTAAATTAAATGCAGTGTTTTATCTAGAATCAGTTTTCCCATTTGATAAACAGCAAATTTAATATGATTTTTAAAAAATGTGTTCTCAGACATCACTAGAGAACACAGGAAATGCAAAACAGCGGCTTTGGACATTAATGAACTGTTGTTTTTTTAAAGAAATTTGTGTTTTGTGCTACACTATATGGACAAATGCATTGGGACCAGAACACCAACAGGGATTTTATTAATGATATTACATTCAAATCCATCGACTTCAATACGGAGTTGGTGCCCCCTTTGCAGCTATAACAGCGTCCACTCTTCTTGGAAGGCTTTCCACAAGATTTTGGAGTTTCTGTGGGATTTTGTGCCCATTCATTCTGCAGCGTATTTATGAGGTCAGACACTGATGTTGGACGAGAAGGTCTGGCTCACAATCTCCATTCCAGTTCATCCCAAAGATGCTGGATGGGGTTGAGGTCAGGGCTCTGAGGGCCAGTCAAGTTCTTCCACACCAAACCCATCCAAACATGTCTTTATGGACCTTGCTGTGTACACTGAGGCACAGACAGGCTGGAATATAAAAGGTTCTTCCCTAAACTGTGTCCACAAAGTTGGAAGCATGGCGTTGTTCAAAATGTCTTGGAATGCTGAAGCATAAAGATTGCCCTTCACTGGAAGTAAAGGGCCACCTGTATTCAATACTTAAAAGGTTTGTCCCAATACTTTTGTCCATAAAATGAATATTCAGAAATCCAAATTAAACTGCACTGCACAATCTTTACCAACAGATGGCGCCACAATCACATTTACCATTTCGTCCATACTAGGTCAAGTCATTTACTACTTTTTGTAGGTATTTAGCCCGCTAGACGTTCTCTTTTAAAGCATTTTTACTATTGGCATGTCTACACCACTGATAAAAGTCATAGGATGTCACTTTCATGGTGGGTGTCTTCTTTTTGGCAATTTCTGTTGTACTAATTTAATTGTACTAATTACCTCTGCACTCACTGGATAGTTTTTTTTTTTTTTTACTCGGCCAGGGATTTCTCATTGCTGTCTTTTGACATATCCTTATTAAACAGAAGCTATATTTAGCTTTCTTCTTTCCTTGTGCTTCACATGCTTTATGGAAAAGGTGAATAGAAATGCAACAGAAAATTCTGACACATTATTATTAGTGTTTTATTTGATAAATGCTGCATCTAGCTGCAATAACCAACTCTGTCTTTATACATGTCATATTAAGGGGCATGAACAGGGCTGTTCTGTTACTGAGATGTTATTCTAATATAGCAACAGCACTAATTCATTGCATCTACGCCACTGAGTGTCTGAAGTGACAGTGTATTGACTACAATGACTGGTTCTTGTTATACTTAACTGTAAGTATTCAGTCTCTTTTAGGTATGAAGGCTATAAAGATCAATTTGAGAATCTCAGTCTTCCTGTGGATCCGTCCATTCTGTCTCAATTTAGAAATGTCCTGTTACTCAGTTATAAATAGGCCGACACGCATGATGATCTAGTTAATCTCCAAATGAAACACTTATTATTTCTGAGATAAAGTAAGTCGGTATGCTGAAGCATTTCACTGTTCTGAACAAGAGTAACTGAGTGGAAGCCATGAAAATATGCAGCATTATTCTTATTTTATCTATTTATTATAACAACATGCTTTCCATCAGCACTGTACTGTGACCTGACTTTTGCAATGATACACCATTCAGTCTGTTGCATTTATGCTGTGTGGATGTTGCTGAAAAGAAAAGGAGCGTAGGCTTCGACTGATCTTTGCTGTGACCCATAGATGCTGTGCGGGTCAGCTCCACCTGCCAGTTCTGTACTGTGACCTGAAAAAAAAAGTGTGGATACAGTTTTTCACTCCTGTGATCATCCTGTGTCCACAGTGGTCAGTCCAGGGACTGTGATAATGAATAACTTCACAGTGACCTTCTGTATGAAGGTCAAGTACGTCAAGCCATTAATCCATTACATTTTTGCAGCAGAATTTGAAGGTAATACAGAGTGACTGACAAACTGTTCCCTCAAACATTCTCATCATCATTTTATTAAACTAATTAAAGGAATTATATTGCCACTTTCAGAACAACACTTTTTTTTCATCAAATGTCAGCAGGTTTTTACACTGTATGAAACTTTAATGATCAACAGACCAATGGAAATATGTCAGTCCATTATAGAGTAAGACTATTTTAGGTGCTGTACTGTTCAAACGTAATATCTTCTATAATATAACATTTGCTTGGAGATGTAATAGATGTATAAAAGGAGTCTAATATGCTACTCCTGATTTCATAGCTTTCAAATTATTAATAAGAGGCTGTGAAAAAAAGAAGACATTTTTTATGTGTCCAGAATGATGAACAGAGCCATAATTTTCCATAATAAGTGAGAAAGATATATAGCACTCACTGCACTTACTGTCTACTGTATTGTGTCCATTTTCTAGGAACCAGTGCTGATTCGTTTTCCAGTGGAATCTAACAGGATATTTTGGACCAGCTATGGACAGAAGAGTAGACAGCAAAGTACTTTTGGAAGTCTGTTAAATGAGGGTCTCTGAACTAGCCAAGCATTTCGCTCAGTGATGGGTGGGGGCAATGAGAGAGGAAGATAATTAATAATATTATCGGATACAATTGTTTTTCTGGTGCACTGCAACATGCAAAAATCAGAAAATGTTTTAAGGCAGTCAAAGTCACTACACGTTAATCAATGATGGCAGGAAACCAAAAAATTGTTCTTTAAAATACATGCGAGGAATTCTGCTTAATCTGACCAGGAACAGGAATTTACAGGGATTGAAAGGTCAACTTTGATTTCAGTTTGACTTCAGGACGGCAGATAAATAAAGGTTTATTTTACTTTATCTTAGATTAGAATACATTTTTACCCACAGAACTGATTGTTAGTTATTTTCTGTTGTATTAGTTACTGACTGTTCATATGATAACATTTTTCATTAACTTTTGCAGCCAAGTTTGAAGGTAATACAGAGTGTCTGACAAGCTATTCCCCCAAAGTTTCTCCTTATCATCTTTTCATGAAACTAATTAAAGGAATTATCTTGTCATTTTCAGAACAAAACTTGTATCACAATGTTTGTAGTTTTTTCTTACCTAATGTTGGAAGCTCTTTGCACGGTATTAACATTTCATGATTTTCACTTGCAAGTTTGAGGTTGACCTTTCATGCCGATGATGTTTGAACTACGCTACCACAAAAGTTTCGGTACCCTTGTCAACTTTCTATAGGAAAATGAACCCTCATCCGCAACAGCGCTCACTCTGCAGAAAAATGTAAAGACATGATTACTGTTTAAGTGCTGGAATTTAACATACAGAAAAACAAACAAACAAACAAACAAAAAAATATATATATGGCCTGTTCAACAGTTTTTTATATTGTGTGTTTTATTTTTTTCTCCATATATTAAACTTAGCGAATAAATAAAACCCTTGTGCTATAAATAGCAGAAAATGAAAATAACTTAGAAACATGTGGTATTGCTGATGGTCTTTTATACTAAACTGTGTATATAGAGAAATGTAACACACACTTCTAGACTGGTTTTAATATTATTTGAGAGGTGGACAGTAGAGCCCTCATTATTTATTTCTAGGTGTTTTGATTGTGTTATTACTTTACCAGTTTTAATACACACATTGTTCTTTGTCTTGGTGTGTGTGAATGTATTGGTCAGCTGGGTGAATAGGCTCTAATACGAAACAGGGCATGCCTGGAGTCAGAGTGAGTCAGGGAGGGTTACCTGCCACAGATGAGAGTACACCTGTCGGTTAATAAAGCCGTTTTACATTATCTTTAATTATAACTTTTTTTAAGGCACTTTTTTGATAATTCCATTTTTTTCCAACAGTGAAAATATCTAAGTTAATCCTTTTGCATTACAAGGCCTCTGATGCAAACATTACACGGCTGCCTGTTTTTTTTTAAAAATGAAAACTCCAGTCTAATGTCTATCAGCTTCATTTGTATCACACAGATGATTACCCCCAGCGATAATTTTGACATGCCATCCTGTGCTCATTAAAAGAATAGAAAATTGCAGCAATAATCCACAGTAATCACTAAAAAGACAGATGTGATGGAGATTAGGTTGAAAAGTGCTTAAGAATTTCTTCAAAGGATCAATATAATGAAACAAATGTTTCTAGTAAAAGAGGTTGATGTAGTGTATAAACACATTTAAAACATCTCATTTACTTACCTGTCCATACAGTCCATATACGCATACATAACAACCAAAAGCAGCCCATTTTGAATGAAATTTTTGTGATGTCATATTTGCAAATACCCATCTATTCAGCCAACAGCAGCCTTTAGCTCTGTCCCATCTATAATAAAGGAATATTTCAATCCTGATTATATTTTGATCTTATCAAATTATTGCAAAGCTCATTTACATATTCCATCCTACAGGCGCCACAACAAAAACAGCCTGTTTAATTGGTTGGAAAGGTTGGAAAATGGTCAGGTAAAAATAAATTGTGAGGTTTTTTTTTTTGTTAAACCACACACATATATCATTAGTGTACCTCAGGGGAAAAAGAAAATGTATGTGTTATGAAAAACAAATGTAGCTCAAACTTTTCTGTTCAGAAGAAGTAAAACTCATGAAAACAAAACAAACCCAAAAAAAAAAAAACATTACTTGTTTAATCTTAAGCAATCCGACACAAAACAGGTATTTTCCGCCAGCATATGCGTCTGCTTTCATCATCCGAAGCCCAGACTTGCTTGCTGAGGTGGGATTTTCAAAGCTGACTGTTTGGGTGTGAGGCACGGCTGAAATATCGGCTTTAAGATCCTATGATGCATTGTGTGGTGGGAGCAGCCCATCAACAGCTCGCTGACCTTTTCCTCATCTCCTCACAACCAGTCAGAACTATGCCCCCTCATTAGATACCATAGCTATTTGTGTGTGAGTGTGTGTGCGCGCGTGTGTGTGTGTACGAAGGCGAGGCGCCAGGTATCATACCAATGGCGAATAGGTCCTCTACTAATTACTGAATTCATTTTGCTGGATGTGTGTGCCTACGTGCGGCTTTGGCGGCCGTGCACTTGTGTGAATGTGCTGGAGGTAAGTGAAGTGTATTGATTATTTTAATCCGCCTATTTGTGAGTCTGTGATCCTCGTGGCTCTGCATTCGACAGGGGAATCGCTAATGGGCCTCAACGCAGCCCGTCTCAGACCTCTCCCCGTCCAATTAACTTTCAACTGGAATCTGGCAGGAGAGAGCGAGGAGGCAGGCTGCAGACACACAGCGATCCCCCACACGCTCCCACAGGCAGCAGATTCACTGAAGCCTCCAGGTCCGGAATGTCATTACTTCTTGCTTTTTAATTAAAGATTTCTCCTCTCTTTTTAGACCAGGTGGAGGCCAAGGTCCTGCTGCTGTTTTTGTTTTTGTTGTTGCCACTGCTGTTTATTTTCTGTTTCTTCTTCTTTACAATATCACCACTTCAGAAGATCACCATAAGTAACTGAATGAGAGATCCGTACCTTGTGCATGAACAGAATTCTTATATTTACCTGTTCATGTCCATAAATGGTATTTCACAGTTTCTTTAGTCCATATAATGTCCAAGTTGGTCAATCTGAAATTGAAAAATAGCAGACCAGTGAATTTTTATCACTTAATTTATCACACTTCAGTATTTGAAATTCAGTATTTGAGTCACATGGGATTTCTTATTTAATGAAATATCCAAATTGACCCTGAATAAAAATGGCATGTGATCCAAAGACACATACAAAATATAGTTTGAGCCAAACAGAACCGCTCATTATACCAAACCGATCTGTTGGACATGAATGGATAAATAATATTGAATATATGTACATCTGATATAGATACATCTGACATGACTCGCCTTGGTATTACAAAAATAAGTACGGATTTTTACATAAACCAAATTATAAAGTAACAAATCAAACATATTAATGTCACACAGGGGCGCACCATTCAAAACAGCTGTTGTAGTCTGATAGGTTATGTACATATGAGAAGAAAAAGGGTCAGTGATATTTGAACATTCTTTATTATAGAGTCATTTTATAAGGAGGAAATGTGGCGTCATTTATAGATGTACTGATGTGTGTTTGCATTTCTTTGTATTTGCACATGGCTTGACTTGTCTTGTGACAACCCCTACCAGGCCTCATACAGAATTACTACAAGATTTCCACATTCAGCCATAAATATTCTGCTGATATGTATGACATGGAATGGCACGCAACTCAAGAGACACTGTAAAGACGCTGGGACTTTTTATCAATGAAGCATTTCTGCACAAAAAGGAAGACCCTCACACACACACAGTTAGGATAGCCTGATGTTTTCAGACACTTATATATTTAATCTCTGAAATAAACAATTTACAGAAAAGCTAGCAAAACTTTCTATAGGGGTGCATCGTTATCTGACCATGGCCACTTAAGTTAAATCTTGCATCAGTTTAGTTGGGATGAAATAGCTTTAGTAAATTCTTTGCAGATCATTAACATAAATGTAATATCACAGGACAGTTTAAGGTGCTATTGATAGACTCTAAGGTAAGATCAATATAAATGTTTTTATACTAACACAATTAGTGTCAATGTAATTACAATATTCTTTTTAAATGATGATACTTTTTAAATGACGAGCATTCTATATATATTACAGAGATATTATATATTTCTACTGTTTCAGAGATATTGAATATTTCAGAGATTTTTTCTTTATTTATTTGGCAGTCATTAAGTTTCTATTATCACATAATAAGAAAGTAATTCACCATGTGCAGCTATTTTCAGTGATAAGACAATTTGGTGTAAAATTGTTGCACTGTATCTTTATCATTGTTAAAACAGTATCCTCTTTTAGGGAATGCTCCTGAAGCACAAAAAATAAATAAACCACATGGATTAATAGCAAAAATCGTAAGACTAAGAAGTTGAATGGAGTCAAGCGAAAGATAGGATATTATCAGCCCAAATCAATGTATTACTGCTGTAGTCTAGGCTAGTCTGCTTAGACATATTGGAAATCCATGCCTACGCAGCACAGAGCTGTGGCCAGTCATTGTGCGTTCGATCCCATCCCCTGTATGTCCACGCACACGGGCCATATTTTCAATTCCACACAGACAGCCAAAGCAGTCACTTTAAGTCAAATTAATTGAACTGGTGGACTTGGATTAATCACAGGCCCACAGTGGTGTGTGTGTGTGCATATGTATGTCATTGTATTGAATTGCCTTTCCACAACACTATCTAATCAGTCCGCTTGTTAGCGAAAATAACCCTCATTAAATAATTCCCCCTCACTCATGTGTAACAGCTGTGTCTGACTTCAGCGAACCACGCTGAACATCAACTTTACAAGCCTATATTCCAAAAATTCCAAAACAATCTCACTAGAGTGAATTAGGCTTCTGGTGATGCACAAAAATGACTGGACTTCAACACGTACACCTAAACACGTGCTGCAAATGCTGAAGGAGGATAACACTCTGGTAGATATGTTTCTATTTGCAATGTCTATTTTACACTTTTTGGGGGAAAATGTGTAGGTGTGTAGGTATAGCATATAACCATAATTTCCATACACATACAAACAATATGTCAGAAAATGCACTTGCTCAATGAAAGTAAGAGTTTGGTCATGAGATCATGTCTGTGAAGCCCTTCTTCCAGTCAGCATCAATCCATGTGCATTTCCCTCCTGTTCAGTCTATTCAGTGTGTGTGTGTGTGTGTGTGTGTGTGTGTGTGTAAGAGAGAGAGAGAGAGAGAGAGAGAGAGAGAGAGAGACAGAGAGAGAGAGAGAAAGTGTTTGAGAGTGTTTTGAGCAGCATCATGTGGTGGTGGGGCGGCAGGTTTGGAGGGTAGTCAGTCGGGGTAGATGAGGAACCCAGAAAAGGTACTGTATTTGTTGGTGTTTCCACCGTGGACTTTGCCCCCATCCAGCTGTACGCACACCTCGTCCCCAACGTCTAAATGTAGGATCACGCTGTTGGAGGCGTAGTCATAATTCTGATCGGCGTCCTGGGCAATGGCACTGGCCCTCACCTGTCAAACAGAGAGAAATAGAGGTTTGGTCAGAGGAAGGCCAGAGAAACGCTCACATCTCACCCTGTCACTGTCCCTTAGCACAGGAGAAACAGCCATGTCTGGCACGGAGGAAGCCAGACATGGCTGACATTTATAACCAGGTGTATAAAGACCATATACTGAAAACGGAATTTCTTCAAATGTGCACATCATTTCCACATAAATAAAATACATTTGTTACAACAAAATGTTGTGTTTCAGTCCATCTTCTAGGAATAATTGTATTGATATCAATAATGTATACATTAGAATCAAGTTATCTGAATTACCCTGCAGATGTGTTCTATTACAGCAACTAAAAGTGCTGAAAATCCGACTCAATCGAATGAATTTAGTGTGAAGTATGAAATTTTGTAGATTCACTACATTATGTTGAGTCTCCAAGTAAAATTCTATCAAGCTGCACTGCGTTGTAGCTAACAAAAACTAGGTAAGTTGGAAATTGCAACAAATTTGTCACTGTATATTTGGCAGTTCATCATAATAAAGTGACCATTTGCATGCATACAGACTAAATATTTAGGGGTTCACTTTTCTGAACCTGGAAAAAAACGTGAGGTGCACGACACTTCAGCTTCTGCTTCAAATCTAGGGTTTGGCCTCTTGCTAAGCACTAACAGTACTGCACTTGTCAGTCAGCTGTAAAAACAGAAAAAAACCTCACAAAGTAGAACACTTAACCACTTCGGCCATGCAAAAACAGTCAGCAAAATGTCTCCCAAAAACAACAGAAAATAACAGAATGAGTGTGTAAAAAATTTGGAGAGTGTGAACTTCTGCTGTATTTTTACAATGATTTTTTGTTCTTTGTGTTCTTTAGTTTCTCACAAATTTACCAATGTAATGTTAAGTTTGTGTTTGATCAGGTCCATACAGCACATTATTTTGTAACCAGGCAAATGATATTAAGGATATTTTGCATCTGGCAACTACCGGTCACGCTTTGACATGAGTGCTTACTATCACCCGACATGTTTTTTAATGTTACAAGGATGTCCACACTGTATCTTTGACATAAATCTTATTGGTCTAATAGCCTTTTTAATTGTTTTCGGGTTCTGCTATAACACAGTTCTGAGGGCTGTCTGACAGCGAATCTCAAGGCTACGTGAACTGGGGCTACTTCTATACTTTGTGGTATTGATCTCCTGTAATACCAGTGGTCATATGGTTCAACTTGTGGAATAAGACCTGCTGTGGAGGGATGTAAACACACACTGTATCTCTTTCCAGTATCGACCTGTTGAATTTAATACAAGAAACACATCCTGTGCACAGGCTGAGAGGCTGTGTGCCACAAACCCAGACTTATTTAAATTCTGCATCGAGGATCCGTCGTATTGACTCCCGGGAGTGGATCTATTGCTTGTTTGTTAACAATTTAAATTGGGTTTACTCATCTGAACACACAGACACACACACAGAATTGCAGTAAAGGAGGAGAAGAGACCTACAGTAAAATTTGTAAAATGGTCAGCTTACATGACTGCACATTCTCATTTGATCATTAATTAATTTCTCACTCAATTGCTTTCAGTTAAAAAATGAAAACATCAAAAAGGTGCCTCAAGAAACTTCCACATTGTGAAATTGAGCATTTAACAATTTTTTTTCATTGAAACAAATTTGCAATCTGAACAATCTGGTACACTTTTGCTCTCTTCTAAATAAAAAAAAATATCTGCTGACAGATGTCAGACATTGATTGTCTGGTGCTTTAGTCAATGTCCAACCAAGCTGTCACCACTCAATCTCTGACAAGCCTTCCTGACAATCTTCCCTAATGAAGCAGCTTTGGGAAAATAAGCACAGAAACAGCTATTTTAATATCTATCTGTCTGTCTGTCTGTCTGTCTATCTATCTATCTTTCTATCTATATCTTTTTGTGTGTGCACATAAAGAACTATGAATTTGAGCTATGTTGATCATATTATAATCAGCGTAATAAAATGATCATACATAATACATAATAAAACAGTTTGAGGCAAAATGCTCCATTCTAGAGACACTTTTAAAAACTACCTCTAAAAAGTATTACATGAAATGTTTATAAATGTATTACAATAGTTTTCAAACATGTTTTTGACCCATTTTATTACTTTAGTCTGTATACCCAAAAGTCTACACATACTCACATGAACATATGTCCTGACATATCTTACATAATATATACATAATATATATATATGACAGAAACACTCCATTACCACCATTGAGTTTCTGGCTGCAGATCAAGCATTTAAGTCGATAAACTTAGCGGAGTGTGTTGCCATTTAGTTATGTATCATCAGATACTGATGTGTGATCTTAAAGATTTCCCTCTCTGAATCAATTGCGTTTCATTTGTAGAGATCATACTGCAGGAATGACATCTGAAAAGGATGACTATTGCTTATAAAATGATTAGTAATGGTTACTTATGTACATGTTAATGCAGACAGAAACTTTCTGAGAAAAAATGAGAATCCAAAAGGGCAGAAATATCGAGCGGCTAGTTGTCAGCTGAGATGGTCAATATTAGGAATGCGTCATCCATGTGTGACAGTGATGGCCTGGCCTGTTCTCGACATCGACGCCCAGCCAGTATCATCGTGCTCATTAGTTTGGCTAACTGGGAAAAGGGCCGCTTTCTCCCTCAGGCACACTCGCAGGCTCGATACCAAAATGCAAGTGGTCACTTTAATTAGAAGACACCCAGCACTGAACATTTAAGCCCTTTTCTCTCCTCCCCCATTGATTCTTGCCCTGTATTTCTGGGACAGGTTCCATGACACCTATTGGCCGGCAACAGGCATAGGGCTCAACACACAGCAGCACAGACTTTGCCCGTTCAATGTTTTCCGGCATTTATCAAATATAAGTGAAATGAAAGCTTGTCCTGTGGGTGAGCGGAGTGGGAGATGTTTCAGGATTACAGTGGACTGCAGCAGAGATGGATATTGACGTGGGAATGGGCTGCTTGTGAAACACCACACTGGCTTGATCTCAGTGCTGGCTGTGAGGGAGGACCCTCGGGCCTGCCGGGGGGCTTGTTCTGCAAGCACTTTTCATTACAGGGGCACCATTAAACGAAGGGGAAGGATGGAGGGGTGGAAGGGTGAGGGAGGGGGGAAAGGCAGAGTAAAAGAGGGGCGCAGCTGCAGTGGCGTTTTGTACACAAGCAGAGATGTGAGGCAAGAGACAAACAGACAAGCAGAGAGGAGGAGATAGTGAGAAGGGAAAAGGAGAGAGTGAGGGAGAGAGAGAGAAAAGAGAGGGAGAGAGAGAGACTAGGAAGGGGTTAGGATAACAGACTGATCAAGCGAGGCTATTTTGTGGGACCGCAGAGATGTGAGGGTATATGAAGTCTTGTTTTTATCAGTTGCTGTTGTGCTCCAGCGGTAATAAAACTGACAGGACTCATTCTCTGTGATATACAGACCTCTTAGAGCGGAGACAATGGAAAAGTAGCTCTTAAACTTACCTAAGGGACTGAGCACATAGCAGGGGAGGGAGTGTGGGGAGGCCAAAAGGCATGGAAATTGAACATTTATTGAATAGCTGTATCGTCCCCCAAGGGGTGAGCAAGATTAAAGAGAGACAAGCAATCATTTCACTTGCTCACATTTATACTTAATTGGCATCTTGCACTCATGCACTTCACATCTATTGCTCAAGAATAGACCTCCCATTACAAACTATATGACCATCACAATTTCTATAGTAAATAACAATGGTCACCATTACAAAACTCACATGTTCGAGTCATTAGCTGGCCCAAAAGGGCTGCTCTGCAAATCTAACTAACTACCTCTATCATTATCAGCACTCCATTTATTAGTGTGATTCGAGTTAAATCTATTTAGCAATTATAGGCTACCTATTTAACAAAGACACTCATTATTTCTCAGCTGTATCATGTCCGTGTTGCTGCTTGAGGAGACATTTATTAGAGCAGGTACGGGTCATTAACAGACTGGCGATGGCATTTATTACACTACTGTGCGATAGAGCTCGACCTTTAGGTGATCTATTAAAGGACTGTATGACAGTAGGGGAAAAATGAAACAAGAGAATTTTTAAATGAAAGAGAAGATGAAATGTGTATTAGTCTCCTTTACTTTGCGGATTCTGAGAAAGGACTTTGGAACTACACAGCTGAGCCATGGGACTATAAATTAAAAGATTAACAGCACCAGGGAAGTTAACGATGAGGAGGAAGAAATGGTGCCGTTGAGCCAGAGATGACATATGAGCCTGCTGTCTTATTGTGAATCAAATCCACATTAGCATTGAGGAAAAGATGCTGAAAAACATCTCATTATTCTAACAGCCCTGGAACAATAAAGGTGCCAACTCTAATGCTTGCACTGTCATGCCCACTGAACAAATCTTTTCATGTTCTTACATCTTTCGTCTGCGGTAACTCCACCATCAGAGAACAGAGAGTTCAAATGATGGTTATACAACCACATAGAATAAAACCCAGTGTTAACAATGCACTCACTAAAAGTGAAAGTCGGATTAAGAAATTGCGTAAATAACTCTGAAAAAACATACATTAGTTTGTCTGAGTAAATAATTCTGACTAGACAAAGTCTATATGTGTGTATGAATTGCCTAGAATGCTAAAACTAAATCTGTTTCACGTCAAATCAATGCACATCAAATGCAGCAGGTGCTGTGATGCAGCAATTAAATGAACATTGTCATGTGTTGCCTTTAAAGTGAGTGGGCAATATATTGAATTAATCGGGAGGATGTGAAGTTGATGTCATTAAGTTCGGAGAAGGGCACTATTACAATTACATTACTAATCCAAGGCCACTCTCTGTGAACAAATTAACTGTTATAAGAGTCATCAGGGGCCCATCACATTTTACTAGCGTCTTTAAAAATAAATGTTCCTAAATGGTCATTGGTTTGGGAAAACATTTTTGCCATATAACTTTGAAATAATGTGGAGGCTCTTTCACTCATTCACAAAAAAGTTTCTTTAAGGAACACAGAACTGGTTCTAGAATGACTCCAAATAATCATTTTTAATACTTTTATTTTTAAGAGTATGCTCAGGCTGGTTCCAAATTAAGTGGAATGACAATTACACATGGCTCAGTCTATTTTATTCACGCATGCTTGATGACTTTTACACCCTTCTCCATCAATACAATTTCCATTTCGACCAGTGTCAAAAAAAGTGACCAATACGATCACTTCCCCCTAATAACCCACAGACCATCCACCAAAATGCTGCAGGGTATGATGTGTAAAAGGTCATTTGTGGAAGCTTAAGTGGCAGGAAGATTTACTTAAGGCAATAGATTAGCGGTCTTTGGCGGACGCATGGCTCTCGTATGGTGTTGGGGCACCCTTGGGAGTTTTTAGCCTCCCACTCTAGGGGGCCTGCTTTGAGCAGTCTGTTTCAGTCACACCATGAGGTCCCCCTGAGGGCAGCTTTCACTGTCCATCAGACCTGCAGCACCGGCGGCTCATCCAGATGCACACAGCAGCCCAGAACCAGGTGAAGCATTATGCAGAATACACCCAGGAGGAGCCATCAGAGCTTTAATTAACACCCTGACGTCTGCCCACATTCATAATTGGTAATCAAATGCAAACATCTACTTGTAGTTTTGGGGGTTTTTTTTCTTCCATTCAGACACCTTGTTAACCTGTCTGGCCATGACATGTTGGCTAGCTCTCCATCTGTCTCCAGCTCCAAGCTCATTCTGGCCCTGGCACAGGCCTCCCAGTAGCCTTGTCTCTCAGCACACTGTCTGTAAGTCTCTATTGAGCCATCTATCTTCCTTTCCTCCGTCTGATCTTTCCGTCAAGCGGCCTGTCTGCCTGGGATGACCTCTCCCTGTTATGGTTCCCTTCATGTATCCACAATCTTTCCTCGATCTGCTTCTTAATTTGCTGGCGCATTGCGGCCCATGGGCCACCCACTGGCTTGCCATATTGTACACGGTCTCAGCTATTACAATACAAAAAGACCAAAACTGTGTTTGAAACTTTTTTATGAGGCAAGGCAAAGCGTTAGGGTAGGAGATGTTTGTGGTTCCATAAAGTGTAGTTAGCTGGCTCATATTGTTTGTGTCATTAAAATCATAACATGGATCAGCCAAAATATCAATAAATTATGTGTTATGAGCAAAACGACTGTGCACCCCTGACTGTTTTAGCAGATAATTTAAACCTTTATGTGGTTTACATCAACTATAGAGATGCTTCCACTGTATTCCTGTGGAGTGTCATTTTGTTAGTATACAAAAATAACCTCTTAAAAATTCACATAAGGTTTGTAGTCCCTGAGGTTTGGTGTCTCCTTTGAGATGACACCTCTGGGATTTCAAGTCTCTCAGCATATGTCAAAACCACCTACTTGAGTTTTTAATATTCTTTCAGTGTGTGGTCGAACAGATCTACATTCCAGGATATCTTTTAAATTGAAATTCTGCACTATTTACTCATTAGGCTAATTCTGAAGCTACCAGTGCCTGATCTTCACTGAAATAGCCTGAGGTGCTTTGTGATTCACTTGCTGCAGGTCTTCTGTTTTTTATGTTTTTTCTCTCATGCTCTCACTGAAGCCAACACTCCACACACAACCTTCTCTATCAGAGGGACAAGAGACCCATCAGCTGAGTGAAGTAGAGCCACCTGATGAGTTTGAGATGGACTGAGATGGGGTTAAATAATTGAATTGAGTGAAAAGATAATTAATGGGCAATCAATGAACATACAGAAGAGAGGGCATGGGCGGTGGGCAGGGGATCCAATCTAAGAGTTATGAATGATTTAATAGGGGGGAGCAGACTTGCATGATAATACTAAACTGTACATGGCAGGCACAGGATTTCTTTAATGTGCTTTCACTCTGATATCTTCACAGGGTGCGCCGTCACACTCAGCAAGAGTGGCTGACGGTGGGAAAATGGCACATTTCCAACTCTTATTGCCTAATTAAATAGAAGTGGCCATTTTGTAGCTGTTGCTTATAAACCTGTCAGTTTGCCTTTAGACATTTCCACCACACAGATAATGGAAGTGAGAGCGGTTTTATCACTCAATTTCTTATGCACACGAGTCACATATTCTCTCAAATCCATAGCTGACACTTTTTTGTCCTGCCTTCACTCTTTAATTAGTGTCAAGGGACAGAGCCACTGGATGAATAAGCTGTCAATTTTGCATTAATTATTTATTTATTTGATGTGCTCATCCACACCTGGCTTGTCCACACCTCGATAGGCATATCTGCTTATCCTCACTGCATCGCCTTAAAGGTGATAATCAAGCTGCAAACAGTCTTGATAATGAGACACACGTTTTCAAATTATGCTCTCAGAAAACGATGAAATGCTGCCTTGAAAGTTACTCAAGTTACATTGACTGAAAACAACACTTTCAACACGATTATTTATGAACTGCTAACTCCAGTCTCTAGTAATATATATAATGCAAATATGCGTTTTCTAAATTATACAACGGGATTATAATCATTTTCTTTTAAAGAAATCAAACATGAATGTTTTCCAAAACACTGCATGGTGCAGTCTGAGTAAATGCTCACACCATTTAGCCTTTTAACCAGAACACCACATATTAGTTTTGTCATTCATCTGAAAGCGTCATATTATTGACGATTCTCTTTTGGACACAAGGCCAATCATTTGGACACTTGACTTGTCAAGACAAAAGGATTGTAAGTAAATAGAAAGTTACTGACCACTGCAGAGAAGAAAGACATTTTCCAAGTTCAAGAGCTGCTATTTCATCCTCTTAGCCTGTACCACTTAACAGAACACTACAACCAAACATGCACATTTTTATCCAGTGCAGTAGCAGTCCTCTCCTTTAATTTCACCAGGAGGGAAAGCAAAGACACACATACGAATCCACGATAGAATATGAAGCCTAGTTCTGTATCTCTTCAAATAATTGGTCATACACTATTGTCTAGTACCCTAACACACTCAAAGAAAAATGCTAAAGGCTCAACTCTTACTTGCAGTCATGTAGATACTCATTTGATGGAATGTCCTTCACTCTCAATGATAACATGACCAACTGCATCCTGATCACAAGTGGCTCATGTCACGCTGACTAGAAAGCCTCTTTATTGTGGTGAAAAATGCAATATTTACATCCCAAAAGTATGTTACACTAATAGTAAACAAGGGAGGAAGGCAACAGGTAAGTATTGCTACTTGCATTTAGTATACCGTGTGACCCTATTGTAATATGGCTGTATCCAACCAGCCAGAAATTATGTATTCACGGTTATATTTCTTCTAATAGGAACACCACATGGAGAGTTCAATATTGGTAATGCAGGCAATTACATTTACAATGCTTAACAAATTACAAGAAGTCTTCCGCAAATGTATTTATGGTGTTAGCACATTTTCAGATAACAGATAAACATAGGTCTGTGCTGAACACAACAAAACACACAACAAAATCAATTAAACCTTTCACATACTCTGTCATATGTCTCCTACTACATGATACCAGTTGCCAGTGTGAAGCCAACCGCATCTTTGAAAATGATGAAGTGGCTGCACACGCTTGGAGAAGAGCACTGTCAGCCCAGTTCTGTCCATGTGAGCTGACACTTGTCTATGATTGGCCAGCACCCTTGTATGTCAATAGCAAAGAGGATTATAATAGCAAGGGGATGAAGGCCCTGCTAGACAGCCGCACCATTCGGAGAGCCCTCTAATATTGCTTTTTTTGTTTAAATCTCCCTTTTCATTTCCTCAAACAAAATTCTAAAGGTAGAATTATTGGCCAGAGTTGTGGCAGTTAGAGCCTGTAATTTTCAACTATATCAGTTCACTTCTGAGACACAACTTCTGAATGAAAGTTAAAGCACTACTCATCACCAGTGTGCATAACTGACTGTTACATCAAAAGGTCTCACCTGGCCATTCTTCTTGAGGTCTGCCCACATGCTGGTCCCATCTCCTCCCCTCATGAGAACATGATAGGTGAAGTAGTAAATGCCAGGCAGGGGACAAGTGAACTTGCCAGTGCTGGGTTCATAGTAGTTGCCCACATTGGTGACCACATCATCAAACTTGAGCACATCACTGCCTTCATGCTGTTTGCGCAGGCCTGCATAGAAAGCAATCTTCGGGCTGTAGAATGAGGGCACATAACCATTAGGACCAGGTCCTGGGGGTCCCTGTGGACCTGGTTTTCCAGGCTCTCCAGGAGGTCCTCGGGGGCCAGGTGGTCCTGGGATCCCTGGAGGCCCTCTGTATCCAGACTTTCCCCTTCGGCTTGTAAAATCAGGAGGCGCCGGGGAGACGGCCGTCAACTCCTGGCCATGTTGTGAGGGGGTATAGGGGTCACAGACCATCCGACAACTGCCAAGCATTTCATAATGACTTCCTGCATTTCCAGCTCCTCCCCCTTTGGTGCTGTGGACCAACAGAGGTATGGCAACCAAGAGAATGAGAACCATGGCCACGCCCACGGCCGCCCCGATAACGCGCTTGCGGCGGCTGAGCCGGGAGGCGGCCAGCGCAAGAAAGTCCTCCTCTCCTTTGGGCGGAATGGTGCCCGCCAGCGTGAACAGTGGGCCCAACAAAAATACAGACTAAAAGTATGAAAAAGGGGACTATGACGATATTTCTATATATAAATCGACAACATTCAAAAGCAAGAATGTCTAAGGAAAGATGAGTCCAGTGGGGAGAAGGGTAATGGATGAATTTATGGATGAGGCAAATGGAGTGCAGAGCATACAGAGAGGAATGGGTGCTGAGGGACTCTGGGTAAAATGGGGTGGAGGAAAGAATTAGAGGGAGTGGCAAGAAAGAAGGAGTACAGATGAGACCAGTGAGCTCTGGATCATCTATTTACCACAATATCATAAGCTAAATATTTTGTAGAGACTGTATTACTATAAATTTTCAATTTTCTGGTGTAATAAAAATGTTGAGTTAGGTATCCTGTTTCCCATTACCCCTTTGTTTTGTTATTATGCAGGGGTTCCCCTAGGGCACACAAGGCTCTCTTAGTCTCTCTCTTTCATCACAGATCAGTAAAAATGGTGTTTGTCCCAGAGCTCAGCAAAGGGGCTGTTTAGCAGAGCAACAGTCAAATTCAATTCAGTAAAGGTTCATGTGCAGTCACGGAGTGAACAGTGTGGAAAACTGTTAAAGTTGAACACTATTTTACACAAGCATGCCAGGAGCTCACTTTATGATGAGGGGAAACTTAATGTTCCACGAGGGACAATAAAATGAAACTAATCCTTTGAAAGTGTCTTGCAAATTGAAATTTGCTTTTGCTTCTCTGCAAGGTTTCTCCGTCACAAGACTGAGCCAAGAAACGTAAGCGTTGCCTTAGAACATTAGGAAAACGTCTTGTTTTAGAGCGTGGTCCGATGCTTTCAGGGGAATTAATCGCATTCCATAACTGGAGGAAGAAATAGATAAAAAAAAAATAAGAGCAGCTTTAGTATCAGTTAAATATACACATCAGTTAAAACTGTATGCAAGATCTTGTAACATTATACACCGTTATTAAAATTAGGCATACCTCACATTCACATTTGTATCCATGTATGATTTAAACAAATGGCCAAAAACATTTAAATGAAAAAATACTACATAATAATTTAATTGTTAGTTATTTGGAAGGCTCCTATAATTTCTTAGGTCCTCCTTCAGGACTTTCCTGAGGAAACAGTACTTCTCAAAGACATGATAATCCACACAACTGGTCTTCACTCATACCATCTGGAGCTCTGGAGCACCTGAGAAGGTGGCCAGACTCCACCGCGACCATCAACTTCAAGCGTTTACACGACTTAAGTTGAAAACACAAAATACTCACCGTCTCTTCCACGTTCAGCCGTATTACATGTGTGTCTGTAAATGTTTCTATAAAATGAGGCGTGGCAGGTGTTTTATCCTCCCTGGTCGAGTTGATGATGGTTATTAAAAGTTGGCGTCTTGAGACTCCTCACACATCCACCTTGCGCGAGCGTTCGGGCTGACAGCACGCGCCTTTTTAACGATCGAGGGATTCAAAACGCCACCAGAGAGAAAGAAAAACACGAAAATCTTCGCTTAAATGGCAACAAAACCCAACTAATCACACAGAAACAGGGATGGAAGTTCATTCAGGACGAGTTTCTCTCAGAGAAGAGTGTCTCTTCTATAAACTGTGGTAGTTATAACGTTATAGACGCTGTAGTTTAACTTACTCGGTTTAAAGGCTTAGCCTAGCTAGCTAAAAATCCAGATGCCTAAAGAGCCTTTCAGTCGAGAAGCGTTTCAGTCGAGGGAGCTGGTTCGACCTCTCCACCACCTGTGAGATTTCACCACGATCCCCCTCATGTT
The DNA here is from genome assembly GCA_037576975.1 of Alestes dentex. Classification (NCBI taxonomy): domain Eukaryota; kingdom Metazoa; phylum Chordata; class Actinopteri; order Characiformes; family Alestidae; genus Alestes; species Alestes dentex. The sequence continues at coordinate 27,431,324 of JBBIGA010000132.1, read as the reverse complement.
TCGATCTGTTCTCCTCCCTCCCTCTCTCCCTCCGTCCCGCCCTCTCTCCTTCTCTCCTCTCTGTCTTTCCCCTTCACCACTCATTGTTCACTCTGTGAGAAAACTCTTGTTATAGAGAAAACTAATGTAAGTGTTAATTAATTTAGCACTTATTATAAGTAACCCATACATATAAACGTTTTTTTTATTATTATTTTTTTTTTAGTTTTTGTAAGAAAAATGACAGACTGTTCTGTATGGCCAAAGCGACATATCTGTGTTGTGGGTTAGAGATGGAACAGTAAGTATTATCGAGGCCAGCGTGTATTGGTGTGTGTGTGTGTGTGTGTGTGTGTGTATGTGTGTGTTAGTTGCACTAGCTTTCAGACCTCATTAGTGAAGGACACTGAGACCATTGTGCTCTTTCTTGCTTTCGCTCCTTCATGCACACACACACACACACACACACACACACACACACACACACACACTGCCTCACATATATTTCAGTTAACATAAGCTTTCAGCTGCGCTGCATTGTGTATTCTGTAGAGACAGCCCAAGTGTCCCAAGTCTTTTACAGATCACCAGAAATGAACCTTACTGAGACAAATTGCTTGTCGGCAGGATTTGTCTCCTTGTTCTTTTTTTCTTCTCATTTTTTACTCATAAACACGTTAAACCTTTTATAATAAAATATGAACTCATTTGTACACTTAACTAATAACTTAATTAAAAAATGGGATATTGTGAGCTTCGCTAATGGGGTACACTGGAGGGGAAGTAGTTTTCACATTAGTAATTTGCATGGCTTTGCATGCAGTGTGTGGTTGGGCCGCCTCTAACAGTGTTTAAATATGTTTTTTTTCTGGCGCAGCTCCATTGAGAATTCTGTGTAACTCATCCGATCTCCCTCCCTGTCAGGTTCAATCACACATCTGCATTTTTAAAGTTTAATGGTGGAGGTGGGAGAAGGGGGAATACATATTGATGGCTCTTTCTCATCCCTCCTCCCTCTTTCAGATATGACCACTGTCAGGGGAAAAGAGGCACAGGAAGTGTGCAATTGGGAGTGAGGAGAGAGAGAGAGAGAGAGAGAGAGAGAGAGAGAGAGAGAGAGAGAGAGAGAGAGAGAGAGAGAGAGAGAG
>JBBIGA010000132.1:27417377-27430097 GCA_037576975.1 Alestes dentex | reverse complement strand
GGGGGGGGGGGAGAGAGAGAGAGAGAGAGAGAGAGAGAGAGAGAGAGAGAGAGAGAGAGAGAGAGAGAGAGGGAGGCCGTGTGAGATGTTCCCCAAATAATGAGTGGTGAGGTATGAATGACTTGGGCTTCTAGGAGGATTCAACAGGGACATGTAGAGTCTGAGTAAGTGAGTGAGAGAGTGTGTATATGTGTATATGTGTATCTGTGTGATGTGTTTTGTGGGGTGAGTTAAATGGTGTGTCACTTTTAGTTTGTGGGTCAGTCAGTCTGTTCCATTAGACACACACAGACACACACGTGTGCAGACATGCACAAGCACACACACACTCTTATCCAGTGCAGTTTCGGCCTCTATGGATGTATAATCATTGCGGAGAGTCAGAGGCAATATAGTGAGAATTGGATTTTTAGTGCCTGTTAAAATATTACTGAGCTGATTAATATTGAAATATGCACGTCTCTGAGCCGCCTGTCCCTCATTCTTTCTCCCTCTTCCATTCTTTTTCTTACCTTTTTCTTTCTTCTCTCTCGCATTCCATTTCTCCTGTCTCTTTCATTTTCCTTGTATTTTATTATGTGCCTTTTGCTTATAACAGCATAAAGGATTGATTTGCTCTTTGAAAAAGCTTTCTCCACTGCCCGAGCATTTGATGGTGCCCTTACATATTTACCACCAGCCGCATGATGGCTATTTTGAATTGTTACTTTTACCTGTCTCACGCGTTTTACCATGCCACGCATAAATATAGCTGTGTGTCACAGCTAGTCTAGATAAACACCTATTCCATGATGTGTGACTTAAGCAACCCATTAGTCACCCTACGTTCTTATTCATTGTCTTGCATAGTGTTTGTCTGCAGTTTTTTTTTCTACACTACTTATTAAAATCTTTCTGTATAGTCTGCAAAAGTCAATGAAGCCAAAAGAGTTAAAGGACATGGGATCACAACAGAGTTATGGTATTTAAATGTGCTTTGTCATCATCAGTCCATATGCATATCTAACTATGTGTGTGTGTGTGTGTGTGTGTGTGTGTGTGTGAGAGAGGCAGAGCTCTCTCTCTCTCTGTCTTTCTCACTTGCACACACAGACACACACAAACACACACACACACACACACACACACACACAGACACACACTAACTAGTGAAAGCAAGTTCCAGCCCAGTCATTAAGTTCTGTAACACAAATGTAATAACATTCTGTTTCAGTGCACATTAAAATGAATGAAAACACCACAGATGACCCACACTGTAATATCAGTATTCAATTTACAGTTGGTTCCTATTAGATACCATATGCTATCATGTTGCTGCCTTGTAAAACATTAATTGGCTGTAATCAGGACTAAATAAAAGGTCCCATGAGAGCTCCTCTGACCCAGCTCAGAGGCACTTGCTGACATACCTGGGGAAATATATGTATATATGCCCAGTGCTTGAAGTGGGAAAAAATAAGTACAGGAACTCGGGCCACTGTCGCTGCGTCGGATCAGTTTCAGTAAGTACCGGAACGCAGAAAAAAGTGGCGGAACCCAAAAGACGAAAATACAGAAGTTTCGGAACTGCGTTCCGCTGCGTTCCGGCCCACTTCAAGCACTGTAATATGCCTGTTGCCTTTAGAAAATATGGCATGCTGAGACTATGAAAATAAAGCAAAAATAAATTAGGAGACCAACAACACTAACTATGGAGCACCATAATCATGCGTTTGCTGATTATATGTGCTCTTGTGAGAATTATTGGATAAAAAATTCTTTTAGCAGATCAGATTAGCTTGAGTCACAAGTTTAGGGCTAAAAGAAGTTCTCACTGATGGGCAAAAATCTTGTACATGCAAAATGATGAAAGGAAACATCTGCAAATTTTAAGGTCTGTTAATTGAAAATATTTATTTTCAAATAATCCTGGAGAAACTGATTGTTATGATGAGTGTTATGGTTTATCAAGCAGTGACAATGGCAGCAGACATTTTCAAATTATGTAAGAGTAGAAAAAAAACAAAAATGGAGATACATAAAAAGTGTTTTTCAACAACAACGACAGGCAAGTCTGTTCACTCTATGACATTTGGCATTTTCCAGTCTTCGGAATGAATAGTTAGAGACCAATATAACTTAAACCGGTGGCCAAGATAGCATTTTAAATACACATTTTGAATGACTGGTAAAATCTGCTAATATTTTAATAATGAATGTTATAAATCAGTCAAAAACCAGTCAGGACTGTGGCAAAGACAGATCCGTGCTTGAGTCAATGTAAAATATGAACGGCCTACCTTTACAGCCTACAGCAGTTACAGCCTACCTGTGGCAGCTATATGATTGACCATTGGAAAGGCAGGATTTCTTGTAATAAAGTCATTGTTACAAGTTATAACATCCATATTTCAACCAATAAACTGTCACAACTGTGTTAATGCCACTGGAGCTAGCAACTATTACATAGAGCAGTGTTTCACAATCCCTGTCTTATGAGATGCCCTAGGTGAATAGTTTAATATAGGGTTTCTCAGCTCCTTACCTGAGGGCCTGAGTTTAGCTATTCCCTACCATAGCACACCTCATTCAACTCACGAAGGGTTTGATAATTAGCTGATGAACTGATTCAAGTGTGTTGGGGCAGGGATCAGTTGAAACCGTGCAGGGCAGTGATTCCCCAGGACTGAAGTTAAGAAGCCCTGATTTTGTGTTTTCCCTTCTCTAACACATCCGATTAAACTGCTCATCCAATTACCAGTCCGTTAAAGCAGTGTTTCACAACCCTGGTCCTGGAGGCACACTGCCATGCATGTTTCAGTGCTTTGCTTGCTGTAACACACACAGTACAACCCAGTAAGGGGTTGTTAATGAGTTGATTAGTTGGATCAGGTGTAATGGAAGTCGTGAAAACACTTAAATGCAGAGGGCAGTGTGTCTACAAGGCCAATGTTGGGACACATTTCCTTAAAAGAATACAAAAAAACACATACTTCTTTAAGTTAAATAAGATGTATTAGACCAAGGAAGCCCCTCAAATTCATGCACACACACTCAGATCTGTGGAGCTGTTGAAGAAACATAGCATTTTTTAATAAAAAAAAAAAAAGACAGTAAAACATTAAGATAAAATCTGGCCCTGGCATCATTTAGTTGTTAAATTCTATCTCATATCCTCAAGCGTAGTGCCTTGTGTTTTATAGTCTTATTATATAGAAGCTACAACCAAAGACTGCGGATAACTGGAGATATATGACCTCAGACATTTATGTTATGCAGTCCACAAACCCTGGAGACATTCAAGCGGTTTAGTGCTGCAGCAGCTAAGGGAAAGACAAAGTTCTCCAGAGCCAAACTTCAGGAAAATCTTCATAAAGATTTCTGTCTGCATTAGGATGTGGATGTGCATACATATGTGTTCATGTGTGAATGTAGTTGTAAGGAAGGGTGAAGCTGGGTCCAGGAAGCAAGAGAAGGAGTGAGAGAGAGAGTGTGTGAAAGAGTGAGAGAGGAACAGAGGGGGAGGAAGGAGAGAAGGAGCTGCTGTGCTGTTTCATTAGGCTCTGATTATGGCGCCTGATGCAGAGTGACAGTGTGCAGATTGAGTTGCACAGCCACTCTAATTCTCTCTATTAATAAGCATCGTTCCACACTGCCGTCCCGGACCACATTTATTAATCACAATTTGTCATCTGTCTCGCGCTCCACCCTCGCTCTTGTCTCTCTCCTTCTCCCCCTCCCTCTTTCCCCCTTCGCTGTCCACTTATCCCTTGCTTTCCTCCCTCTCAAGCTGAGAGATATGGTCAAGCATACTGAGGGCGCGCAGTCCCACTGCTTCTCCTCTTTAAGTCCACATTCATTTTCTGCAAGGCTTTAGAGATTAAACAAAAGCTTTTCAATCAAATGTGAATGATATATGTTTTTACTGTATGTTCTTTGTGTTGAGGTTCTGGCTAAGAGGTATTGAAAAAGGTAAAGAAATGTGTATGCTATATGTAAGGGTGCTAATATGAAGTATGATACTATCTGTAAAGCACCTTGAAATGCCATTGTGTATGAAATATGCTATATAAACAAATTTACCGTGCCTTGCCTTGTTTGTGTTTGTGTGTGTGTGTGTGAGTTTGTCTGTGTCTATATAACAATTATTGCAAATTATACATGGAAAGTGAATACAACACAGCGTTTTTAATTACGTTTCTCATTTTCATTACAATTATATTTATAAAACAATGTGTTTGGCTGTGTTCTCTTTTGGTGCATCTCTAATCTGCCAATACATAAAGTACAGGCAAGAACATGATAAAATACATATTTATTTAATACTAAAATCATATATATTTATGGCCAGTCATCTACTGTAATAATCAGCCAAACCAATTAGTCAGCCTACTATCTCTCAGCCCTGCGGTGGTTAAATGAGTAACTGAGGATGTGCTCAGGTTCCTTACCTGTACGTCCTTCAGCAGCTGAACAAATAAACCAGTATTCCTCTTCGTTTAAATATTACTAGTCATTTTAATGTCTTTCACCAACTTATTCTTCTTTAATCTTTCAAAGAAAAAGGGTGTTTTGTGAAAGAAGGGTGAGTGTGGCAATAGTGTGTGTATTGAATTAAATGGTTGTTGTTCCATGACCTGCTAACCATCAGGATTCTTGCTGTTTTGTTGAGGCTACTACATAATCCTTGGCCTTTAAGGGGTAGGATAGCTCCCCAGATGGCAAATATGAATAATTACACATTGCAGTCTGTTACAGTTCACTCCATTTTAAGAATTTGTTACGAGAGTAAATGACCCTGGAGAAGATCTTTTGAAAAGCTTCTTCAGAGACACAGCTGGTTATATATGTAATTTTGTTACTTGTGCAATGTAATGACACAATGCATGACATTCTGTAGCATACAAAATATCACCGACACTGACATTACTGAAACCTTCCCTGTTTATTGATTTCCTTTAATGTATTCATTTTTATTTATGGTTAAATTAATACATTTGAGCATGAATTACGCAGTCTTTCCTTCACCCTCGGTAACCTAGAATATTGACCGTGTTGGCTCAGAGGGTTAACTAATTGGACTTTATTATCGTGACGGTATATATTCCTGGAGATTTCTCAGAAATAATTAAAGCATATATAGAGCAGTTTGTTGAATTTTGCATAAATCTAAAAGAGTACTGCATTATCAGCTTACTAATTGTATTCATTTATACCCACATGACCCACGTAGGGTGCACACAAGCCGTAGGACATGATATGTTTTTGATGGAATTCTCACTGGCTGCATTTTTAAGACAAAAGTAAAATATATTTTCCTAACATTTTTGGATGTAGAAAATGCTACATGTTATGCATGAAATACCCTTAGCAATAGAAAACAGGCAAGGGAAATGAACCAAGTGTTCATTAACATTAATGTGAACTGAAAAATTGTCCATCATGTTATTTATGTATTTATTTAAATTATTATATTAACAGTGTGGCATTATAGCTATAGTAAATTAATTAATTAATAGTAATTTCTCATGTAATTAATATTTGCATAGATTGATAAACTGCTCATAATAGATCATTATATGTTTATATTACCTCTTATTTACTACATTTCATAATTCTCTAACATTTATTAATAGTCTATCATGCTAGTCTATCACGTGTTGTATACGTTAGATGTGTAAACAGGTGTGCACCCTTCAAAACAAATTCCTGCTGTAATATTTCTGGTAACTGATTCTGATTCTGAATGATCTATGTTGCACTTTTTCAGGAGCTGTTCTCACAGGCTGTCTGGAGGCTTTGTCAGGTGGGTACGCTGTCATCCCTGTGTCTCAGCCCCTCTCTTCCTCACCCTGTCCCCCTCCTCTGAGGCCCTGCACTGTTTTCCTTAAGCAGTGCTGCCGTTTGGGGGGAAACCAAGCCCATTTTCATGTGCAAATGTCAGTCAGTCAGCTCCAAGCAATCACAGCCGCGGCTCCTCCAGAGGCCGCGCGAGATACAGGCTGAATTATTTAGCAGCTCAGTGTCACTGGGCTCTGGGGTCACAACCTTCTAAAGTGATGACAGAAAGCGCTCCCCAGCTCCCTCCCATTCGCTCCCATTACCACTTATTTACTGCTCCTGATTCCAGGCAGACAAAAGCAAAGCCCTCATGAGATGGAAATCAGTCTCACAGTCCAAACAGTGTCATAACACACAAAAAACAGCACGACAACATTTACCCAAAGCCACCCATTGGAGTATAATGCATCTCTGTGTGCACAAGCTGCCACATAGTCACACACATACCCACATACACACAGGAACATGACAGAGTAGCGGAATTGCACACATTCCAGCTGCAGTAAATTAGAGAATGAAGGTATGAAGGTGGAAAAAAACTACAGTTCACAGGAAGAATTTCAGTTACAGCAACAGTTTATTGAAGAGGAACTTTACACTGAAACAAAAAGATCTCTAAACTATCATTATATTTATTGCACAATGAAACACAGTCTAAAGGTTATAATAATTCTTATAATTAGTATTGCGACTGATTATAAGGTGGCTTGCATAACTCTTCCTAGGTGCATAGTATGTTACTAAGATGTGAATGAGACTAATTTAAAATATTTTATTAAAAGTGATGTACACTATTAATAAATAAAAAATATTTACCATGTACACATCTGAATGGGACCTGGTTTAGGTCTGTATTATATGTTTCTTGTTTGGGCCCCTCATCTTTTTGACTGAATGGACACAAACTCCCACAGACACACCCCAAAGACAAACCGCTGGAGTACAAGAGGTTATAAAGTAAAGGGCTCCAAATTAATGCCCATAGAATGGGATGAGTTTGGAAGAATGTGTCTGAAAGCTCACATAGGTGTGATTGCCAGGTGTCCATATTGCCTACTTTTGTCTAGGTACTGTACCTACAAATTTTCATTCGAATTGTGCATATAAACACTTCATTCAGAAACTGCAGTTGTTATGAACTTCTTTAGACTGATGGACATTTCTGTACGGAAACAGCCTTCGAGGGAGGTATCAGACTGGTGGATGGAATATGGAGGAGACAGAGAGAGAGAGAGGGAGAGAGAGAGGGAAAGAGATTGATTTCTGTAGTGTTACAGACACTTTCTACCTTTCTATCAGTCACAGCAGGACACAGTGTCATCCTTAAAGAGGACTCATCTTTCTTCTTAACTTCAGATGTGACAGGAACATGACAAGGGAGCGTGCTCTGCAGGAGACATGCCAAGTGACACACACTTAAAATACCAATCTAACACTCTTAAAGGTTCCGGTGAAGTGTTGCAATCTCTATAAAAATGCTTATAGGCCTTTTTTTTATTCATTTACAAAGAAAACATTCAAGCTATTAATGTAGCTCTGAGATTGAATGGCCCACCACACTTCAATCCCTTCTTCTCTGCTTCAGTTCACTGCATCTGTTTTGTGAATCAGCATTCTGGAAGATTAATTAATTAAATCCCTAGCCTAAATTCATTCCATCACCACCTTTTTGACTCCAGGTGGTTTTTACTTTGTATCTCGTTGCCCATAATTATCCACTGGCCTCTGCATTTTCAAATGGGTAATTCATTTCTGTCTTGCCTTGTGTTTGTTAATGCATGTTTTGTAACTGTGTTTGTTAATCTGAGCATTAAGTGAAATGCTACAAAACACAGGAGTACGGTTTGTTAGTGATGCCCTGGGACGTTCCCATGGAGATATCAATACTGCGTGCCCTCATTAGAACTCTTCTCTGCAAATGCTGGACTGCTGTGTTGTAGAGCAAACAATCATTCCATTCTCTCTGCCTCTTCTTCTATTCTATATAAACATGATTCCACATGAAAATGAGACAGCCTTGCCATTACTAATTACTGCAAACCACAGGCTTTCCCCCAAAAATTAAGCCTTAAATTGACTGAAATGTGTACATTGTTTCCACATGTATATATTAAATAACACCACACAGTTGTTTTTTACTTTGCGGACGTTAGGCAGTAATTGTAGTGATGTAATGCATTTTGTTGCACACAAATAGAAGTAAATTCATAACAATGGCCTATCCCACATATGAATATTAGTCGATTGCATTAAATCTTGAGGGCATGCCATAGTTCTCCATTTAAAGCAGGTTATTTTGATAGTAAACATAGAGAAGCAAGACACTTCTACACTTGTATTCAATTAAACAAGGATTATTTCGAGCGTGCTTCTGCTTCATTGAACTGACAACCTGCAGTCACACTCATGTCATTGCTGCACTTTGACAGCTCCTTATTGATATCTTAGGTGGAGAGAAAAAAAAAAGCAAGCAAGGAAAGAAAAATAGATGTGAGCATTTTTTTTTTTAATTATTGAGAGATTGTTTGGTGACTTATGGTTGCTTGCTGTCAGTGATTTTAAGATAGATTGTAACAGCAACTACACTCTCTCCATCTATCTAACCACCCCACCCCTTAAAGTAACGTAATGTACACGCTAGAATCATGTTCAATTCATGAATTCAGTTCGATACCAGTTTTGATATATTTATGTGCGTACTATCTGTAAGACTTAGCAGCTATCCTAACATGTTTTTTAAAAACTTGTGACCGTATTCCAGCATATCATATGCCATTTGCAATTAATAGGACTGATCATCTGCAACATGAGATAGCGTACCTGTCATTTTTTGGAAAGGTATATTTTTAGATTGATTGGTTTTGTCAGTTTTTTTTATTCATGTAATTCAGCTAGATAAATAAATTTTGTTCTGAACTAATTAACATTCTTTGTTGCATAATGTTTCTAATGCAGTCATGTGGCATCCGAAAGGCACTTGGTTTTGTGTAAATGATGTTTGAATTATTCATCTTGGGCTGTCTGTATGAGAGCGTTTTAGAGACATTCTCGCTAGGCCTCAGGCCATGAATAATTGATCATATCTGATTAAAGTTTGCCGTTGATTAGTCCAGACCTCAGAGTAGATTAAAAAAAAAGATACACCTGTGTTTGCCATCACTTTAATGTAGTGCTGTCTTTACCACCTTTTCAATCACATCTGGCAAATTGATAACACTTGATGGTAAACTTAATCCAAATTACAGCCAACATGTGGGTCCACATACATAACTTACATATTAGTTTCATAGATGTTACAAAGTATGTTCATAGACATTTCTGAATAATTCACAGTAGATATTGAATAATAGGTCTTATTGTTAAGAACTGAATAATACACCTAGGGTTCGAGGGGTTAAAATCTTTTTAAAATATTCTGAAAAGGGGGATGACATTTACCTTTGTAGTGTCAAGGGACACTGGCCATTGTGAATTTCCTGTGAGCGCTTTATGGACTTTTTATTAGACCTGTTATAAAAGTACAATTAAAGTGTCAGTGTTCTATTTCAGTTCGTAAGTCTATTTGTCCCGTTTCACTTAGTAATAACATCCTGCCTGTTTTATTTCAGTTCATAAATCTATTTGTCCTGTGTCACTTTGTAATAACATCCTGCCTGGGTCATCAGGAAACCCCTGATGGACAAAGTCATTTACTCCAACATTATAATCTACCTTTTTATCTGTCCATAATTTTCTTCTTACAGGCACAAAGCCAAAGAAGCTAACTCAGTTATTTCATTCATCACTAATCTGTTGCATTGGCATCAACATTTCCCGTATAAGAAGTTGTTCCCTAATGGAACATTGGACAATACACACTGGACACTAAACAGCTCTTCTTTTGGAAAATCACTTCTGTATACCTGCAGCTTAATAATTAAATGTGCATACCAGTTACATGAAAATAAGATAAAATACTAAACGTTTTTTTTTTTAGCCAAACGTGAGCAGCCATGCAACTTTGTACAGGTCAGGTTTCATGTTCACCACAATTCTGTTAAGATAAATGACACAGTTACTCTATCAGTGAGCTACATGCCAGCTGCAATCCTGCAATGCAGGCCTGCTATCAGGACACACTGAAAATAGGGGGCTATTTAGGGAGATGCCATGAAAGATGGGTCTACTGAAAGTAAAAAACATTCACTGGTAGAGAATCTTTATCTTATGTGAAGCTTCTTTAAGCTTTAAAAAAGCTCTTCACATTTTCACTATTGAAAGGTTGGAATCAAATCATTTTTGCCACCTTTATTTTTTAAGAGTTTAAATGCAGACTAGACATTTATGCTCACACTCTGGCTGAGTGACACTTGCACTAATTCTCAGCTAGCTGCACTCCTAGCTACACCAAATCCCTTAGCAGATCCCTGTTCCACTTGGTGTTCCCCCATATCTCCTACAGCTGCAGTTTCTGCAAGATCACTCCTATCTGCTCGTAACCTTCAAAGTCCAACTAAAGATGGCACTTTGATCTGTCTTCCAGAGCAGGGGGGCTGAGATGCATGGCAGAGAGCAGGGTGAGGAGGGAGGGAGGGAACGAGGGAGCGAGTGAGAGTGACAGGTAATGACAGTGGCTACACTCTGTGACCTTTAAAGTGATCACAGAAGCATGACGGCAAGGCTCAAGGTGACGGAGCGGAGGGGGGAGAGAGCTTGTGTGGGGTGAGGAGTTTAGGGACAAAATCGCTGCGTTTGTGAGAGATATGATGGTGAGCGATGGCTTCCAGTGCTAGGATGTGACAAATTAACCAGGAAAACTGAAAAGATCTTAAAATTATGGCTCAGCCAAATGTAGTCAATCAGCCAAGATATATTCAGTTTCCAGAGTCTTCTTCTGAAGTTTTGCACTGGAGCAACAAGGCTTATGTAGCTAACAAGTAACACAGTAGCCACCAGTTTGGCATAAACTCTATGCCTAAATCACCACACATGTTTCTCAAACCACTTGCAGTCAGAGGGACAAAAGTGAAAATTGTAACCATTGCTATGTCTGTTTTAAACATTGTGTGCTTGCCTCCCACAGCAATGTTACAGTAGTCTCTAGAGCAGTGATCTCCCCCACTCTGGTCCTGGAAATTTACGTTCCTGAGTCTAGTTCCAGCGATAATCTGCAACACCTGCTCTGGCTAATGAATGTCCCTGATTGGCTGGAGAGTTAAGTAAGGGTGATGAGTGAAGAATGTTAGGGACAGGTTAGAGCTAAATGTGGCAGAAAAGTGAATATCCAGAATTAGGCTAGGAATTACGCCTTTCTGATGATGTAGCTTGAAGGTGGACGGAAATTTTGGAAAAGTACAAATGTATTTTAGTGATTTTAGCTTTGGAGTTTTTTTTTCCTCTTTAGCTGGTAAAAGCAGGAAACAGCTGTATGTATAGTCTGGATAGGATGGGCTGCCAGTCAGGACTAACAGACACGGCAGGGATTTGCTGGGTACTGTAGCGAGAGAATGGCAAACGAACACATGAAATAAAATCACGAATTCTCACAAAGACCAAGAAAAATAATGACAGATGCAGTGATTCTGTTTTTCTGAACCGTTGCTATCATATCCTTTACTTGAATAAGTTGGATTGAGTACTTACAGCTGGAAAATGTGTTTTTTTTGTGTGTGTGTGTGTGTGTGTTTATGTGTTTATTTCAGGCTGCAAAGCAAAAGAATGAATATTTTGAAGGGGGTGATTCTGTTCTATACCCACTGTAACATATTACAATATACCTGCAGCCTGAAATGCCCCTTTAAGTAATCTCAAAGCGATATGCTTATATGTTTCTTTTGTTTTTAACACTGTATGACATTCTGTGACTAACAAATATGATCAAAAGTAACAACACTCAGACTTTAAGATAACTGCCATAATTGTTTTTAACTTTCATCCATTTTAGATAACAGTCATCTACGTCATGGAAACCACTATTACAGATAATGAGGTTTGAGGCATGTCATAATGTAGTCATGTAGCCCCACAACAGCCTCTCTGATAGTCACAAACACTGATGTCATCCGTTTGACCTGTACTGCAAGTGCGCTGCATGTGAAACAGATGTGTGTGTGAAGCTGGACTGAGCTGGCCACTGGGCTGCAGGTGAAAGGGGAGAATAGCGAGAGCAGAGAGACGGGACAGAAAGCACAGCTCATCCAGCTGAAGTCCCTGGTGTGGTTTTAAGTCGCTCGGCCTGCTGTCACTTCTGACAGCCTCAAGAACACACTCCGCCTCTCTGAAAAAAAAAAAAAAACCCATCCCTCCCAGCCTGCAGCTCTCTCTCTCTCACTCGGACCAGGGGTTGCTCGCCCGCAGTCTGGTTTGTCTGTGTGTGCCTCTTTGGAAGCTTCAGAAGAGGATGGAAGGAATACTAAGAGAGCGAGCATAGATTTTTGTGTGTGTGTGAGTGTGTGTACGTGTGTGTGTGTGTGTGTGTGTGTGTGTGTGTGTTGGATAGAGGGGGGTCTGGTTGGGCACAGTTAGCCACATCAAACTCTCCTCCTTCTGCACCACTCTTTCCTTTTTGCTCCCATTCTCCTCTGCCCTGCTCTGGAGGGACCCCTCTGTTTGTCAGCCAACCAGTGGAGCGTCTCTCTCGAATACACATACACACACCTACACACACTCGCTCTCTCTGTCACACACAGACACACACATGCTCTCTCTCTCGTGCACTCTGTCTTTCCATCTCTTCTTTTTCCCATATTCTCTTTTGCACTCTCCACTTTAATCTGCCTTCAGTCCTGTTACATTTCTGCAAAGAAACATCCTGTTCATAAAGTTAATAGGAAGGAGAGAGTGGGAGAGAGAGAGAGAGAGAGAGAAAAAGAGAGAGAGAGAGAGAGAGAGAGAGAGAGAGAGAGAGAGAGAGAGAGAGAG